>JAMKCH010023702.1:0-51679 GCA_023653785.1 Ophioderma brevispina
CCAAAAGGACGCTCCATGTTTACGCAACTTTTAAACTTTGTCGACTGTTACAAGTCTTATCTACTAATCAAGCCATAAGTATAACAGGATTCTATTATAATTTTATTCTGTAGCCTCAAACAAACAAAACGCGTCTGTGAGAAATCCAATTTTTGAAGTGCATAGCTATACGGTTAAACAATTAATAAACGTTTATTTTCTTAAACAATTTTTGATTCTGTTTCCTTTCTGATGAAAGTTTGATTATTTTCTTCCTTTCTCTTTGTCTTCGTTATTTGTTATTATTTTTTGATAATTAGGTTTTACGAAAACTTCGCACTCTTGTATCATCCCGTACTTGCAATTATGATGCCAATAAAAATTTGAACAACACTTACCCGTTTTTGTAGATTTTCCATTTGCTGTATGCGTAGTATCTGTTTATTTATTCTAGTTCTTATACTTCTACGTTCTTCTTTTTCAAAATTATTAAAACGATAATTTCCATCTTTCTCTTGCCCTAAGAATGGATGCCGCAAATATCATTTACTGGAAGAAGGGCCGGGTCATCATTCCCTTTCGATGGGGGGAGGGGGTGCCCGTATAGGCCTATGTCAGTGATCAATCATCCCCCATATTATATAGAATATTTGCATGATGTCCCCTACATTAGATGAAGCTAGGCACATAATGACATTGACACTAGCCTATGTTCGCTTGTACAAGGCTGTGTTTGGAAGAACATAATATGTGAAACTTAAAATTTTGAAATTTGACAATATTGGAAATATTTCTGCAGAAAATTTCCAACGGAGTTTATGGTATCTTCCGAAGTTGTCTCTTTGAGACAACTACCGTACAGCGAGAGCTAACTCAATCGGATCTGAAGTGGTGGTATTTGTACATAAACATTATCCAAGTCCGGTAGTATACATCTACACGGAGGGCTGGATCTGACGACACTCTAATTTGAGCATCAATGACCCATTTTTAGTGCAACGTCTCGATGACCGCGGTCTCAAGTTACCGGAAACACAGAACGACTCGAGTGGAGCCACTTGAAATCATTGACCGGGCTTTGGGTGGATTGATCAAATGGTTTTATTTATACACAACAGAGCATAGTGACTCATATACTAGAAGTGAACATACTAATTTGCTCCTTTAACCAAGTTTAGAAAACAGTATTAAATCCTTAATATTATGTTTCGCACTGTACTCACTAAAAAAAAAAAAAAAAAAAAATAAAAGGGTTTAAAATAATATTTTCTCAAACCTACTGAAGCTTTATGAAGAGCTTCGCCAAGTTGTCAAATGGAACATGAATAATATTATATAGTATCAATGCTTTAAATATAAGTTGTGATGAGAATTGCCGACCCGTATTAAACATTTAAAAGACCGTATAAAAAAGAAAGTCGTGAAGGCACCGCTTCGATGTTTGGAACGTATTTAAACTTTCTAATTTGTTAATATAATATGGTTTTATTTTTGTGGATTTCACATCAATGAGCATTTTTCTAAAAAATTAAACATTTTTGTTTTTAATTTCAAATTTAACAAGTATAAATACACTGCGAAGCGCGAATTGTGCGTTGCCGTGTAGCGTGAAAGACACCCATTCCAATTTGCATATACTCATATAGTGGTACTGTCTGATATAAATAAAAACTCTAACTTGATAGAATCGTGCATGCAATTCAAAACGAAAAACGTTTTATTTCATGTCATAGAATATAAAACTTGCATGATACTGTAAAATCGAATTATGTATTGTTTTGGCTTTTCACGATATCACAAGGATT
This sequence comes from Ophioderma brevispina, assembly GCA_023653785.1. Lineage (NCBI taxonomy): Eukaryota > Metazoa > Echinodermata > Ophiuroidea > Amphilepidida > Ophiodermatidae > Ophioderma > Ophioderma brevispina. The sequence continues at coordinate 1,785 of JAMKCH010023702.1, forward strand.
TCCAATCCTAACCCGGTCCCATCACTATCACAACTTTCGGGTGCTCGTGCGTAATTGAAAACGCGCCACTTAATGACTTTTTGGGTATAATAAACAATCCTTTTATCCGCGAGATTGCACCGTTTTAGGGCTTATTTTTTTTTCGCGAAAATCACTAATCTTTTTTATCAGTATGATAAATGTGAAGCTACAAACGTAATTAGTAAAGCAAATAGGTGCATCGAATGTTAAACTCACTTCCCCTTTCATCTTGGTACCTAAAAATAAGGCAGTATTTGTTAAAGAAAATCATGACGAAAATCACTTTATCCTGGCTAAAATAAATCGCATTAATACGCGGAGTCTTAAACAACTCCTTATTTTAGACCTATACCTTTTTGATTTGCGAACTCTTTAATAAAGCCATAAGTATACCGGATTCTATTATATTTTATTCTCGTTTACCTCAAAATAACACACGATTCTGTGAGAACTTCCAATTTTTGAAGGGAATAGGCTATCGGTGAAACATTAATAAAACGTTTATTTTTAAAAATTTTTGAATTCTGTTTCCTTTCTGATGAAACGTTTGATTATTTGCTTCCTTTCTCTTGTCTTCTTTATTTGTTAAATTTTTTGATTAATTAGGTTTTAGCGAAAACTTCGCACTCTGTATCATCCCGTACTTCATGATGCCTAATAAAAATTTGAACAACACGTACCCGTTTGTAGATTTTATTTGCTGTATGCGTATTATCTGTTTATTCTGTTCTTATACTTTCTACTTTCTCTTTTCAAATAAAACGCTAATTTTCCATCTTTCTCTTGGCCTAAGAGGATGCCGCAACTATCATTTTACTGGAAGAAGGGCCGGGTCATCATTCCCTTTCGATGGGGGGAGGGGATTGCCCGTATAGGGCCTATGTCAGAGTTGAATCAGTCATCCCCCATATGATATAGAATATTTGCATGATGTCCCCTACATTAGATGAAGCTAGGCACAGATGACATTAAACACTAGGCCTTATGTGGCCTGGTCGACAGGCCTTGGTCGTGTTTGGAAGAACAGAATATTGTGGAAACTTAAAACTTTGAGAATTTTGACAATATTGAAATATTTACTGCAGAACAACTTCCAAACGAGTCTATGGTATCTCTCACGAAGTATGTCCGTTGAGACAACTAACGTACAGACGAGTTGATAATGCATCGGATCTGAAAGTGTTGGTATGTACATAATCACATAGCCAGTCCGGGTAGTAGTACATCGTAAAGGCGGATGGATTGACGACATTCTCTCTTGGAGCCAATCAATGACCCACTTCTGTACGTCACGTCTCGATGACCGACGGATCTCAAGTACGGAAAAACAAACACGAATAGAGGGGCCACTTGAAATACAATTGACCGGGTTTGCGCGGTGGATTGATAATGGTTTTTCTCGTATACACAACAGTTAGCGTAGTGACAGCATATAGAATTGGAACACCCAGATTTTGTCTCGCGTTAAACTAAGTTTATGAAAACAGTTATTAAAACTCTTAAGAATAGTTTCGCAACTGTAACTCAATTTAAGGGTTTAAAAATTATTCTCACCCTACTGAAGCTTGATGAAGGATTGCAAACTGTGGTCAAATGGAAACATGGTTAAATTAAATATATAGATAATAATCTTTAATATGATCAAAGTTTGATTGACGACATTTGCCGACCCGTATTAACATTTTAAATAAGCACCGTATAAAAAAAGAAAATCTGGGAGGCACCTGCTTCGAGGTTTGGAACGCTAATTCTAAACGTCTACTAATCTGTTAAGAATATGGTTTTATTTGTGTGGGTTGCAGTGAGTTTTTCTACGTCTCTCTTGATTTTGGTTTTAATTTCAAATTTACAAGTATACAAATGCGTACTGCGAGGAATGGTGCGTTGCCGTGAGCGGAAAGACAACATCATCCAATGCAGACTATCTTCATTATAGTTGTACCTGTCTGATAAATAAAAACTCTAAATATCCTTGATATAAGTTTGCATGAAAGTCAAAACGAACCCAACAAACCGTTTATTTCATTTGTAATAGATATATAACAACTTGCTATGCGATACTGTATAAAATCGGCACTTATGTATGTTTTTGTTTGCACGATATCACAAGACGAGTTCCTAAGCCTACCCGGTCCCAGTTCCACTATCACAACTTTTCGGGGTGCTCTGGGAGTAATTGAAAACGCTTCCATTTGAGCTTTTTGGGATTAATAACACAACCTTTATCCGCGAGAATGCATTTTCCGTTTAGGGCTTAGTTTTTGGCGCGAAAATCATAAGCTTTTTTTAATCAGTATGATAATAACGTGAAGCTGACAAAAACACGTAAATTAGTCAACAAGACAAAGAGGTGCATGCGAAATTTAACTCACTCCCCTTCATCTTGGACTAAAAATTAACGGCCGTATTTGTTAACGACATAATCCATTGCTTACGAACAGTACCGTTACTTCTGGTGCTAAAATTTAAATTATGCGGCATTATATACGGAGTCTCTTAATTAAAACTAAACTTTTGATTTAGACCTTGAGTACTTCGCTTTGTGATTTGCGAACTAATTCCAAAATTCGTATTACATTGATCTTGGAAACGACCTTTATTCGTCCTACGTACGATTTGCACGGGCAGACCGAATTAATGGGAACGGGGGGCCTACACGATTGGAATAATTTCAGTTATACTCTGTTTCCCTAATAACGCTTAATTTAAAAAAAAGTACTCTCTTGTTAACTTCTTTTATAGCAAGATTGATCGATATTCTTCCTGGGTTGATTGTTACCTTACGGGTATTTTTTATAACATCCAAGTTAATTAACAAATTGATAATCACAACTTGTTAAAAAAACCAAAAAAGAAAAATTAAAAAATAACAAGTATAATATACCATTGAAGACCTATAAGTCTAACCCCCAATTTACAATATCAATCGAAAATACATTTTGCATAGCTAAAGCAAAACTTGCCAATTCCCAATTATGTAAGTCAGGTCGTGTATAATATCAGATACTTTTTAGGTTATTCTGACGACGACCCCCATAACTTCATATGGTCACTCAATTGGACCCACCCCCTTTTTTTAGGGTACTTACACATAGAGAGTTGTGAAAAAATACACAAAAAATTTGGACCCTCAATACTGTAAAACTCCTACACTGTTTACCCGTAAGATTAATAGTCTCACTGTAAGTGTTGGGTGACCTACTCGTCCCCACTGTACACCATCGAAATGATATTTTGGAATCAAGAAGAAAGTTGTATTATTTTTTCTTTATTAGTAAAGTATAATTGTTTATGTTATGTGAACAAAACGTATCCAAATATGGTAGACCACGTTAATTACTCTCTAACTTCTGGATTAAAGTGGAGGTACAAATTTGAAGTCTGATTAATTTTTTGATTCTAAACCTTGGATTTGTTCCCGGATAACAATAAAAATTATATTCATTTGTTCCTGATAGCTATTTTATCAAATTTAGATGTAATTTTTATCTTTTAAGAAATTAGCGAGTAAACCTTGGACCCGAAGTAATTCAGGGTTTCATTTTTTTAGTATTACTTTATTTTAGAAATTTTCCAAATAAGGAAAAATACAATAAAAATAAAAACAAAAAAAACCATAATTTTTCTTTTTTTAAAGTTTTTTAACATTCTTTCTTTTTGGGTGTAATGAAAATACAGGAAAATTCTGTCAAATACAAAATATGGACAAATTCTGTAAAATTACTTTCAAAGTTCCGTTAATAGTCTCGAAAATTTTTCATAAATGCTGTATTTGTTTATGCTTTGCAGTTAAATTTGGTAAAACCATTTTTAAATTCGGTGGTGTCGTAAAAAAGTACATTTTAAACATTTTGCACAAAGTATAAATACTGCATAAGTTAAAACCATCGACGGATACTTCGTTTCTTCTTCTTCTTTTCTTTCTTCCTTTTTTTCTTCGATCAAAAACTTGGTGTATTCTAAAATAGTGCTGTGTTTTTTCCCGCAATAGCCTGTAGCTCACCTACGTTACCATATTTGTTCCAGTTAAAACTCTTCCGTACTCCGTAGTGTCCGTCATACAGGAACAAATAACAATAACATGACGTGTTTACCATTCATTCCTGTAGTTCGTGAAGTTACTATGTGATTAAAAAAAATTAATAACGCAATATATCATCCCGTATAACGTTCAGTGTTTAACTTTTGCCCTCCAATAAGACCTCCTCGTGTGCTATGCAGTATTAAGTTCTTGTTATAGGCCTATATGTAATCCACAATTTACCCATAAGTATGCCTCAAAATATCCCCAGCCATTAATCTCCCGCCATCTGCCGTTTTATAAACCCCTGTCCATTAGTCTGAATAATAAAAAAGCCACTTTAATCTATATTTAATATTTACTAAAAACTATTCCCTAACATGTCCCACAGCAGCCCATAGTTCCGTGTCACTTACATACCCACTGCATTCGGTTTACAGTTTAGTGGACATCAATAATTTTCTTTCTTCCTCCATCACCTGTTTCATTAAGGCACCTGTTAATTGCGTACTGCATATAGGTATCTATGGCAACACCACAAAGCGTACTGCTTTTAGTAACGGTACAAACAAAACAAATGGGGTAATTTCAAAGCAACCACCACATTCACTGATTTTGACCATTTCCGAATATAGTTAGTACCACCCTCCGTGCAATCTTTCATGTGAATTGGCCCAATATGGATCGAAACTGATGGAGCTTTGACAAAGACCCAAACATTTGACCATATCCTAAGTATGATTCTGTAATTGTGACAGTGAGTATAGATGGGTTTGTTGTTTTAAAAGACTTAATGCCAACGGTGTCTTTGTACACAATTTATAAATTTAAATTCAGCGTCTACTTTAAGGAAAGTTACCTGTCCATCTTCGGATCCAGATTTCTTGACACTTTCTTGCCGGGACTTTCTTCCAACGCACGAACGGATAATAAACAATTTTTAACACTTCAATCTGTTTTTGTTAATTTTGATAAAATTGACTTTTTGTGGTTACACATGCATATATGAGCAATTAATAAAATTAACTAATTTTAACATAATTATTAACACTCTTCCGTGTCAATTAAAGGTTAGCACCTCTTATCACGTTGTGGTTACATGTCTAAAAACATAATATTTTACCATATTACTAGCGTGTGTTATTGTGTTTTTTAACACTTAAGTACTTTGTGTCAACGTTTAAAAGTTGCCACAAACACACTTAAAGTTTTACATCGACATCGAAAATTAAATACCTGTTTGCATAGTGACACAAACATGCCAAAACAGATAGGATCCCTTATAGTACGAAAAGTCGCCTTTCGAATCCCATCCCAAATATATGCTGGTTACCAAGCCCGCCGTGCGAGTCGCTTGCCGAACAAATTTTCTTAATATTATTGCTTCAATATGTACGGGTAAGCGAATAAAACATCATGATAAATTGACATATTGTAAAAAGCAAGAAAAACAACTAGACGTCACAAACACAAAGTAGGTTAGTTAGATCATCAGTAATTAACTTCTGCACTGGTATGGACAAGTTTTTTTATATGGCCTATAGACGTCTTTTTTACAGTTATTCGTTATCTCATGCGCTTCTTTCTATTCATTGCTGGTTTGTGTTATATTTTATAATTTCATTTTATGAAAAGGAAAACAACAGCAACAAAAACAAATAACTTAAAAAAAGCGCTTAGCTTTCGTAAGAGTGCCCGCCCAAAAGTAGTGTGTGCATCCAATACGATTGCTAGTCGTCGTAAAATTCCAAAAATGATTGGTTCGTCCGTATCGATTTTCCTGCGCGTTAAGTGCCACTTGAAACCAGGCACGCTACCATATGTCGTTTAAAGCGGCTGTCGGAGCCTCATTCCGGACAACGTTATTCTCTCCGACGGTAGTGTCCATAGGCCAGCTATCGGAGCTGAACACAATTTTCCAATCGTCCATGGATTCGCTCGCCCCGGTATCTTCTATTGTGATCATATTAAATCGACGGAAATTGTACGCTTTAATTATCCTATATTAGATCATGAATTATGCATCAATATGCATTGTTACATTTTAATGATTGGTCACAATGTTTTGAGCCGTACAGTGTAAATGATAATGTTTGGAAATTTAAAGTCATGAACAAGGACACGTTCTAGATTCGTGTGGGTCTGGGACAGTCTCAGCCACTACAGTTTATCATACAAAAACGCCAGCCTCAACTTTGGTTCTTAGCTGTACGCGTAAATGAACTGTGGCGCAAAGAGCTACGCTAACTTTGAACAAAATTGCTTTCAACGCATGCGTAGTCATCCAAAATGAGCATTAAAAATTGTCCGTTGGCACAGATCACAAATTGAGCGCGTATGGGTGAGCAGGATCCATTCCCAACTTAAATAGCCATTACACCCCTTTGTCTTGTAAAATACGAAGGACCTGTGTCGCGTACGAACTTTGGTGCAAATATGATCCTGTGACCTCGGATACTTTTTTTCGCACACTGATGATGCTGATTGGTATCAAACATATATCGCCATGTGCCTATATTCTACGCTTACATCTCAGTGTCGTGAGAGCTTGGTTCCGTACTGGCCCAGTCTATGTATTGAAAAATTCATAAATGTAAGTGTATTTAGAACATACAATCTTACTGCTATCTGCATACAACTTTAATAAAGACTTAGTGAATGTATTCTACTTCGTTTGCGTGTTTTATCTACCGAGCTGATTCCCCTCACCACTTAACCCCTGGTAATAACAGGCAAGAATGGAAGCTACCGTGTTTATTCCCGTGTTATATTACCAACGCCAAGCATGCCAATAACCGAACAGAAGCCAGAGGAAAAATATATCCATACGCCAATATCACGTGCAAAGTTTGCCACAAGCCTAATCCTGTGAAACTTCGTTGAAGCACACAAAGGATAGGAGCGAATTCGTTTAGAAATTTTTTATTGCAAAAAAAACTAACACACTTTTAAAACCTCAGTGATTTGAGACAAAGTAAGAGGGGTGGTTTAGATATCATTTTTTGATTAACAAAGTTTTAGTGGCCACTAAAACACAACAATCCATGAAAACCGTGGAATATGGAAAGGGGTCGCGTCATATTTATAGTTTATCGCAGTCGCACTATAACCATTGATCTCTATACAATGAAGTGGCTAAACAACAGTAATTTGTTATTTTAGTCGATTCGCGTGTACGTTCGTCCCCTAGAGTTTGGGACTATTCCAATCAAGTCGTGAGGGGCTCTACCGGGGAAATGAAAGACTTCAAATGCACGTGCCACACCGAATTATCTTGGAGGGCACACCGGTCATTTGACTCACTCACCCGCCACTAAATAACAATTTCATCATGTATGGAAACGCACTAATAGGGTATTCAGCATTAACATGGCTAACAATAACTGAATAACAGAAGTCAGATAAGTCCCTGCGCATCATTGAATTTTCACCTCCGCAAGAATGGTACGGGGTCACATCTCAGAAGAATCGGTATAGATCGAATGGAGCAATACGGGCGGGCTATTGGTTTCTTCTACCGAAGCGCTTTCTCCTTACCTATTCCACGAGACACATGCTGTTAACAGAAGTTGTTCCCGAGTGCACTGTTTTAGAGACAGGCCATCCCATACGCGCAAAATACAATGAGCTCATGGATGGGCTGATTGTCGGCTCCGTCCTGTTGAGGGCGTATTGCACATTTCAATGGTATACAATTTTTTATAAAATGGACGGCATCTTAACAACCCTGCTTGGGCTTCTTTTTGGATGACCAATCTGGCCATCAGTGCTTCAATTACGAAGCCAGGTTTCCAATCCATTGTGATAGAGATCAGTGTTCGAACCACCCACTAATGGGCGGTTCAGCAATCTACGCACTTTCAATAGACCGGTAGCGCTTCTTTTTAGACTGTAGAGTTCTAATTTTATTTAAAAAACCCACATATTTACTCATAGAAGGCACAATGATCATTTATAAAATTAGGCACAATATGTATGAAATTCTAGATATAAATTTAGATATTTTTTAAGGAAAAGTTAAATAATAAAATTAAAAATGTTTTAATTTTCAATGTTAAAAGTAAACGCGATAGTTTTTCAAACAGGCCAGAACTTAACTAAACCACGATCACCTTCAATTGTTGTGAAGGACTAAACATGGCTTGTGCCCAAATGATAGCGTAAATAATAAACGTGCCGGCTTCCTTAAATCGTTCTACTGCTTGAAGTTGACCGCGATGAAAATGGCGTTTTTTCGCAAGGAATAATGCCCATGACCATTGCAAAACCATTGGTTACCTCATATTTATGGATATGTTTTCATATATGATGTGCCAGATGATTCATACCAATAAATCCTGTAATGTATTTTGAGCTATGGAGGGTGGAATATTAACAGAGGCTAAAAAGTTGGAATTACGTTACCCATGACGGAATTAAAAGGTGTTTGTTATAATTCTATGTACAATTCCTAGTAATTAAAGCCCATCTATCGGTCATCTTTTTCCAACATCTCAAAAGTGCACATTTGTCTTAAATTGCTAGGGTTAGATCATATCTAACACCTGCTTTGTGATAAAAACGGGACACTCTAAAGCTATTTAATAGTGGTCTTAAATGGCGTGAAAGATGCCACAATTTATGCCTATTTGTTATCTAATAATAAGTCGGATACCGACTTTATTAGTAAACGATTGCATAAAAATCGGATATCCTTGCCAAATACGGCGTTTAAGCTTGCCATAACGGGATGTTTACTACAACAACTTCAATAAAACAGTGCAAAAAAGGGACTTTGCCTTGAAACATACGGGGGCGCGGTTTGTTAAATTTTGAAGAAAGATAATTCGCTGATTAAGTGGTATGTTTAAACAGGCTCATAGAACCCGTGTATGGTCCTAACAACCTAGCTTCGTCATTAAGTCAAACCAAAATTATATAAACATTTTACATTATCTAACAGCATTAAGAATTGTGAGCTCATTTGAGAGGAAATCGGTATGCTAAAAGTTTTTAGCCTTAGACAATGGCCCTTGAACATTTTAAACCTCTCAAGTACATTAGAAACCATTAGAACGTTCATGCAGTGACTAGTGTGCCAAGGTATAGATGCCAGGGTCCTGAGGGGTTTCGTTCGGATTATATGGAAGCGTAAAGTGCATAACCCATACACGATTCATTGTTATACAGACGTTAGGCGTTGTATAGAGGTGTGCCGGTTTTAATCGATTGGCTAGGATCAAAAGAATGGAACAGGTGAGCTGTACCTCAATGCAGTCCATTTCATATAAAGTTGCGTGAAACCTTTGGGAATCATCTTGTTTTGCTTTGATTACAAGTGGTGCAATAACAGCCGGTTTCACCTGATTGATCCTGTTGAACAGAGTTCCGCATTGACGGCTGATTGGACTTGACACGGCACAACCTCTAATGACTTGTCTACTTTGAAAATAAACAATGTCTGCAGACAGAAGACAGTAAGTGTTGCACGGTAACGTTTATGGGGGGTTGGTACTGCTTGCATTGTGAGAAATAAATTGAACTTCGGTCGGAACACGTTTTGGATAGAGGAGGCGGTTGTTGGAGCATATAATGGATATGTTACGTGTTGAGTCTTCTCCAGGGACGAAAGGCTTGTTTTCTGTTGTTTTTTGTGTAAGGATAACAAACGGTGGATTTTTGGATGAATTCTGAGGCAAGTTATTTTGCACAGAAATTGATTCCGTGACATCTACAGATTGCCAATCCCACGTGGAACCGTATGCCATGTTCCTAAAATGGGGAGTATCTATTGAGGGGCAAATTGTATATTATGAGTATGCTCGGAGAGAGGTGGTGAATAAAATGTTAAATAAAAAATATTATTGGAAATTGTAAGTGCTGTATGGCGATTTGATTTTTACCCAGACCGAACATTTTCGATGGGCTACGAAGAAGGCATACGTGTGGTGTTGTTTGTATAGAACCCGAATGTTACCTTTTTTGCAGGAATTTATACCACATGTAAAAAATTAAAAAAAAAAAAGAATCAGTTATACAAATTTCCAATATTCCACAATTTGTGGGTCTATTGTGTCAAATTATGAGTAAATAATGCTGGTGACTACTGTATTCTATAACATCGCAGATCATATAGGAGGTCTTATACTACCTCATCTATTGGATTATGGGATATGGTGAAAGTTGATTAAATGGATCTAATCTCTCAATTGTTGCCTATTTAATCATGCTTTAATGATACGTGTAAATGATTTAATGGCTCTTATGTGTAACAACAATCCAATGACCCATTAATATCATTGTGACAAATTATCCTGAATACGATGGTAAGCAGTTAATTTGTTAAAAAGGTTGTGTTCCAAAACCTTCATCGAAGTCCATAGGTGCTTGCTTATGGGAATGGGTATATGTGTTTGAAGGATCTGCCCCTAAAATACATGCAGCATCATCTTTTAATTGGCCTAGTCCACCTTAAAGCGCCTTTTTCCAGCGGGCTTCTCTGCTTATAGGCTAGGTTTAGTTGTCCTAATTGACACTGGTTTCCTTTTTCGCGAACTAATAGATAAAAAAAATAATTAATTTTGCTTTGGTGTGGACAATTTACGTTATAATCCAACCTTCCCTTAAAATTGTGTTGTAAATTAGAAAAAATCAGTGCCCTAATTTGATAATCTGAAACATGACATGCGTCAATCATCAGTTTAATTTTTTTAGGTATTTTTGGTAAGACCAGGTTTCATGCAGATTATGAAATGGAAGGCCGGCCCTGTGTAAGGATTATAAAATAGACAAGAATTTTTCTATCAGAGAATGATGATTATGGCAGGGGGGCTGAGGGTGGGGCACTAACTGTATCAGGGTACTGAATATGTATGGCCCGACTTTGTGATGCAGGACAGTTAGTTTTGTATATTAATTGAGGGTCCAAACATGTGCGGCCGATACAGTAATTTTGTGACGTTATGGGGGTAGGTACTTGCCTTTCGCATTAGGAGTGTGAAAAGTGAACTATGTAATGAGTTTTGTAGATGCGAGCTGGTGTCGTTTGGAGCTATAATTGGATATATTGTATGTGTTATGAAGTCTTCTCAAGGGCCGCCGAAAGGTTGTTTTATTTTGTTTTTTTTGGAAGGAAAAAGGTGCAACTTTGGACGAAATGTGAGGCAAGTTGTTTCAAGAAAGTGATCGTTTTGTTTTCGTTTTCCGAACTAGACCCATGTGGAATGGTTCGTAAATAGGGGGTTGGTTAAAAACTAGTAACGTGGTTGATGTGTTACGCTATTTGCGGAAAAATTAAAGGGCCTGTATGATTTTCATCTGATGGTGAGGAAATATCATTGAGATTTGTAATGTTTATTCTGTATAGGCCTATAAGGAAATCACGTTTCAGGATGTTAGTGTGTGAATGTAATGTGGCTTGATTTTATTCTCTGGAAATATTACCTTTTCTGGAGCTATTAGAAGTCGGGTCAATTGTGACCTCGATCAGTCTTCCATCAGCTTGTGGACCAGTGGCGCAGCGGTTCCACATGGTACGACCGCCGCGCTAATGTATGTTATGTAGTTTTGCTCTTGTTTGAGCTGTTTGTTCTCAGGAAAGGTGTTGCAGTTCTTGCTTTTTTTCCTTTTCATTGTCCCCTTTTTTTCGTTTTTTGCTTATCTTATTGTAGGTATTTTTAATTTAATTTAATTTAATATTGTTTTTCTTTGACATTCTTAGTATTTGTCTTATATTGTCTTTAAGCATTTTCCTTTTTTTACTCATTGTTCAATTGTTAGTTCTTTTGATTTTTTTATTTTATTTATATTTAAATTTATGTTCTGTTGTTTCATTGCATTTTGTTTTATTTATTATTTTTTTTATGTTGGCCTTCCTACTTATTCCCAACCCAATTGTAAGTAACAAAAAGTAATACATAAATACTAATTATAAAATAATAAAAACTGCAACTAAATGAAAATACATCACCCTAAAACAGTCACTAGAAAATAAATATGCAAACATCTTTAAAAGTAAAGTAAATGGTAAACACTTCTTTTTATTTACATACCATGACAGTTATAATGAGTTACTTAATACATAAGGAAGTGAGAAAAAAAAAAATACAATTACTATAGCGGTGGGTGACCCAAAAATTGCCAAAGTGGCCAGACAGGGCAACCCTCGTTCATAAAAGTAATAGAAATAATTACAAAAATAAAATCTACCAAAAATTTGCAATCAAATATTAGGTAGCTTATTGTGACCCAGTTAATGAATCAAAGCAAAACAATGCCAACAAATTAAGTTATGTAGGTACGTCATAATCGGCCAAAATAATGATGCTTAAAGCGCACTGGCACATTTTCACAATATGAAATTTCTCAATTGCGTCTCAAAGGCATCAGTCTAAGGCCATTGGAGAACAGAAGATATATTTTACACATAAAAATACATTGTATACCACCAAAACCGATAGGGACATTGATATGTTGATAAAGACATCAAGGTAATTGTAGGACAACTTTTACGTTTTTCCATAACTGTTAATCAACAAAATGTGCCTATATTACATGACCTTATATTTTGACTCGTATCACGGGATATTAAAACCTTACAAACAGCTGAGTGTGCATAGCGTTGGGAAACAGAACACTGGCGAGTTGCGGGTTCTGTGTTAACGCATTTTTCGTCGTCTGCTGATAGTTAATTAGGAAAATCGTTATGTTTACCCATAATAAGGAAACTGATTTGGTCAACTCATTTCGGGTGAGGGTCTTTGTATATAAAGCCTTTACAACATGCAAACAATATCGATTTTGAAACAATCCCTTGATTCCCTTTTTTTGAGGCGACTATTTTTTCAAATTGTGCCAGTGTCTCTTGAGCTGCTTCTCAAATGCTACAAAGGCCCTTTTTTAGAATGTTCATTAATATTCGGCGACAATTCATTCCAGTATTGTGCCATACTATTTACACTTCTGCATTTCATGTTAAAAAGAAGGAAGCCAATTGTAGTACGGAAGCTTAGTGCTGCCTTTTAATGTTTTAATAAAACAATCTTAAAATCCCTTCAGAAAAAAAGTTGAGATTTACCAAGCAAAAAAAACAACATGGCCTATTAGGCCTATGCGTCAACTTGGCGTTCCTTTTCCCTGTAGCAAAGGAGGAAAAGTGTCGTCTCCATACTCTAGAAATTGTGTAGAATGTATAAATTGTCAAAATCTTTTAAAGTCATGCCTTTGAGCTCCTTTGAGCCAACAACAGCCCGATATTTAAAATATGTCCCCCACTACAAATTTTAATATCGGATGAAAATTCCGCGTTGAAGTGCAACCCGGCAGCCCATGAAACAGTGCAGTTGAAGTGGGGTCTTAGTGCACGCTTTGGCCGACACGAGCCCCTGAAAAACACTATGCATCACCAGTTGTGGCGAATTGACGGACATGCCCGTGCAGGTAACTGTTTCATTTACACGGCACCCTCCCACCAACACTTTTGCAAAGTATTTCATATTCGTAAATATAAAAAGAATGTTTAACTGCAAATACGCGTTTTCCCCCTATCATTCGATTTTTGTTTATAAAAATTCTGTTGGGATCATCCAAAGCCTCAATATTACTTATGCCACACACCCCGCTTTAAAAAAATGATCCGCAAAACGAACGTTCGATCTGAGCTTGAGGTAGGTTTTGCACAATATTTGTTTAATATAATATCATTTGCTTTTGAAGCTTATTAGCTAGTCTTCATCTTCAGGTATGTTTCCTTGGAGTCAGCGTACGGTGCCATGATAAATCGTAATAATTTGCGATCTTTTTGAGTTCTACATTGACGTGAATCATGTAGACGTCCTTGTGCCCTTATAGGGGTCTATCATGGTTTAACGATCAAGCATTCGCGGCGTTAACTTGTAGAAAGCTTAGACCCCGTAGTAGAATTGACAGCGATTCGGAGTCAGGAATTTAACATGGAATAAAATAATCCTAAAATGCCATCCTAGGGTGTTACTTACTTTTAAAACCAAAGTGAGGAAGAAGAAACTGACAAATTTGGCGTAGAATCTAGTAACCGATATATGTTCATTACCAGCTCAATCATAATGGCACTCTCGCTAGATTCGGGCTTATTTCTTGGTCTCGCAGATCTCATTTAGTACCGTCTGTGATACTTGTGGAAGACTGTCTTGCGGTTGTTCGGTATTTTTTATTTTTACAGTAAATATTCATTCTATACGATTTTATGAAGCTTTATGAAATGATTCAGAAATACGAACTGAGCCAAAACAAAAAGTCCTGACAATGCGGCAACGCTTTGTAAACATGCATGTGCCGTACAAGTACCGTAACATGGTGGAAGACTAGTTCCGATCGATACTAAATGACGTCACACGCACAACCTCATAGGCCTACTGTTTATTGTCCTAATGGACAAGTTCCTTTTGCTAAACTAATAGGATAAAAAATAATTTAATTTTGATTTTGGTGTGGACTCAGATTTAGTTATAATCCAAAAAAATGTGTAAATTAGAAAAAAACTCAGCCCAATTTGATATCTTAAAACACATGACATGCTGCAATATAGTTTATTTTTTTAGGTATTTGGAGACCATGTTCATGCAGGATTAGAATGAAGCCGCTGTAAGGAATTAGAAAATAGAAAGAAGAAAGAATATATCAGAGAGAGATTATGGGGTGGGGGGAGGGGGTGGGGGGCAATCAACTGATCAGGGTATGAATATGTAGGCCCGACTTTGTTAATAGCAGACGTTAGTCTGTATGTTAATTGAGGGTCAAAAAATGTGTCGGCAGAAGACAGTTAATTGTTGTACGTATGGGTGGGGTAGGTTACGCCTTTCGCATTTTGTGAGTGGAAATTGAACTCTGTTTAATGGTTTTTTTGATAGCGGGGAGCGGTGTGTGTTGTTTGTTTGGTGTTTTTGGAGCTATAAATTGGATATGTTATGTGTTGAAGTCTTCTCAAGGGCCGGAAGGCTTTTGTTTTATTTTGGTTTTTTTTTTGTGGAAGGAAAAAGGTGTGAACTTTGGACGAAATTCGTTGTGTTGAGGCAAGTGGTTTCAGAAAATTGAGCGTTTTGTTTTGTTTTTTCCGAACTCGCCAATGTGGAATGTTCGTAAATAGGGGGTGGTTAAATAGTAACCGTGGTGATGTGTACGCATTTGCGGAAGACATAAAGGGCCTGTATGATTTTCACTTGATGGTGGAAATTATCAATTGAGATTTGTAATGTTTTATCTTTTATCGGCTTATAGGGGAAAAACAGTCATGATGTGTGTGTGAGTAATTTCGGCTTGCTTTTATGATCGGTAAATATTGCCTTTCTGGCTATAGAAGTCGGTCAATGTGACTCGATCGTCTTCCATCGCCTGTGAACGTGGAGCAGCGGTCCAAGGTTACTTGCGCTTCATGTTATGTTAATAGTTTTCTTTGTTTGAGTGTTTGTTATTCAGGACAGGGTGTGCCGTTATTGCTTTTTTCTATTTTTTCATTTTCCCTTTTGTTCTGGGTTGCTTACATTTAGTGTATGGTATTTTAATTCAATTTTAAATTTAATATTGGTTTTCTTTTGAATTCTTATTTGTAGTTTCTTTTCTATTGTCGTTAAGATTTTCCTTTTTTCACTCATTGTTCAATTGTTAATTCTTTTGATTTTTTAAATTTTATTATATTTAAATTTATGTTTTTTGTTTCCATTGCTATTTTGTTTTATTATTATTTTTTTTTATTTGAAAAAAGACAAAAAAACAAAATAAGTAACAAAATTAATAACCATAAAATTTGATAATGTATAAAATATAAAAAATGCAATCTAAACGAAAAATACATCAATAAACAAGTGTTAATATTAAAATAAAATAAATATCTTTAAAAGTAAGGATAAATGGATAAATACGTCTTTTATATTTCCATATCATTGACAGTTATAATGAGTACAATACAAAGGTAGTGAGAAAAAATAATACAATGATATAGCGGAGGTGACAAAATGCCAAGTGGCCAGACAAGGGCACCCTGTTTCATAAAAGTAATATAAAATATTACCAAAAATAAAAACTACAAAAATGGTTGGCAACTAAAATTTAGGTAGTTATTGTGACCGTTAATGAATATCCAAAAGCAAAAAACATGCAACAAAATTAAAGGTAGATCTAGGTATACAACATCGGCAAATAATGATGATAGCTTAAAGCGGGCACTGGCACATTTCACAAAATATGGAAATTTCTTCAATTTGCTCTCAAATGATAGTCAGGCCCCCATTGGTAGAAGAACAGAGGATATATTTTACACATAAAAATAATTTTTTTATTTTTTTTCACATTTTTTAGGGACATTGATATGAGGATAAAGACATACAGGAATTTGTTAGGCCAACTTTTAAGTTTTCCATAACTTTAATCAACCAAATGTGTAATTACCATGAATATTTTTGACTCGGACTCACTGATATTAAAACCACAAACAGGATGGATTTCGCGTGGGAAACATGCATTAGGCTTGTGAGTGTTCTTGTGTTTTAAACGCCATTTTCGTCGTTGCGATCGTTTATTATAAAAACGTTCTGTTACCCATAAGGAAATGATTTGGGCTTAATCATTTCGGGTGGGGCTTTTGTCTATAAAAGCCTTACAACCATGCAAAAAAATATCGATTTTTGAAAAAATCTTGAGGGCCGCACTATTTTTCAAATGTGCAGTTGTCTCTTTGAGCTGCTTTTATTTAAATGCACACATGTTTTTAGAATGTTCACTTAATATCGGCGACAATTTCATTCCAGTACTTGGAGCCCATTGTTCGTATCCCTCTTGATGAAAAGACTTGTTTTTCAATGTCTAACGTAAAACTCAGCTGTGCTTCTCGTGTTACGGACGTTTGATAATTTAAGTAATTAAAAAAAAAAAGAACCATTTTGAAGTTGGAGTGAAAACAAAAATTGTCCATTAACACCCCCAAGATCGAGTTGGTAACATACAAATTACTTAAGCAACAAAATAATAAAAAATAAACAATTATAAATTTATGTAGTTTTGAAGCATATGAAAAATACACAAAAATACACGTTGTCAAAATATGAAAAGTAAGTTTGTTCAGGAAAAAAGTGGCGTCGGTATTATTAAAATATTAATTAAAATAAAAACAGTAACATGAACAATGAAACGATCATAAATACGAACAACGTATTAGTAAGTAATAAAGTTTAAAAAGAAATTAAGAAATAATGAAATATCGAAAAAAGTAACAAATCAATCATTTTAAAAAAAATAAAAAACTTTTTATTTTTGAATTTGGTTGGTGTGTGATGAAAGGAAGACACCTGGAATTGGGTGGGGGGAAGCGTGTGTTGGTGGAAGGGGGGTGATTGGCAAACACTCGTATAAGTGGAACCCTGGTGATGTTGGAAAGAGAACCACGGGGTAGTTGGGGGAAAAGGGAACTCTGGTAGTTTTGTGAGAGGAAACCTGGTAGATGGGTTTCATGGTAGTAAATGAGGGTATTGCCATTTATATTCCGTCAAGCGCTTCTGCCAATATCATTATAGCGCATGACGGAGCAATTGTAATACCAAAAAGGACCAACAAGGGGTAGTTGGGATGGTAGGTTTTAGTTCTATGGGTAGTGGGGAATGGCTCATTAGACAATTAAAGGGATAGGGTGTGGAGGCAATGTAGAAATGTGCCATGGTGTTATTGGAAGGAGGAGGAACCTAAGTAGTGGGAAAGGGCCCACCCTTTGGTAGATGAGAAGAGGGGGGATCTGGGTTAGTTGGAAGGGAAGCTCTGTGGCAGCTGGGAAGGGCTTCCAGATGGTTGTGAAGGGGGTATTGGGTAGTTCGAAATGAAATAAAATTGGGACTTGTGAGCAGCTAGAAGGGGCACTGGTATAGTTGCCAAAGGGCCCTGTGGGCGGTAGTCAGGACAGGAAACCCTAAGGGTGGGTGACCAACGTTTACTAATGCTACAGGTCACGTCTGATAAAGTTCCGAACGGAACCTAACAACCCTAACAACCAACCCGCCGCAAACCGCGACGGAAGGCCGAGAACCGGGAAATTCTAGTTATTGGTCTGGTTTTTCTGCTGCAAATCGAATAAGCATCGCTTGTTTAGCCGGCAAAAAACTCAAATCGGTTAACGTTTGGTACCGATCACTAGTATGTTTCAGAGAAAAATGAAGTGTTAGATTGTCATCAAAGCTCTTCGGAGAGCAAATTTAGCTTTTGAGACCCACTATGGCGTTGGAAAGCAGCAGATTCAGCTGCTTTGATTGATGTAGCGACGAATCTTGGTTTCATGTTAAATGATACGTACACTTATGCTTCCATACACATTTGGTAGTTCTAAAAGTTCTATTTTTGTGGATTAGCCTTGTTTTATGATTGCGGTTTAGTTTGATTTACATTTTAATTGCTGGTCAGCTCGTTCCTACGCAGTGTGGAACACTCTTTCGCTTAATTTCGAAAAAGCGTTTCCGAGACATTTTGACCCATTAATTTGGTTTCTGTTTAAAGTTCTGGAATATATTCCAAGGCATCTATAAGCTGAAAATCATGTGGGTACAACTATAGAAAAATACGGGTCGGTTACGGTAATGACGCTTTAACATGTTTCTAATAGAACATAGACTAGAAAAAAGTGATTGTTTTATCGGATCGAACCGCGTGCGTTTTTTTAGGTTTTATCATTGAAAATACACACAGTCAGCTAACTGCAAAACGATTTAATTTTCAAACCGTGGTGTTTTTAAAAGAACTAGATTTCAGTGAATGAGGAGAAAGGTTGATATCTTGATTGCTACGTAACTTGATAATTACTTCCAAGATGAGGGAAACAAAATTAAGAAAACCCCGGAGGGAAGAACAGAAAGAAGTGCACCCGATGAAAACCATAGTTCTGATGATAGAATCTATTTAATGTCTTTACACGTAGCGACCAGCACTACTAGAATCAGTTTCCAGGTATTTGTCGTTCGGTACCATCCACACACGTCCATGTACCTTCAATGTCTTCATCAGTGCTCCAAACCAAAGTAGTTGCCACAAAGCGCCTTTAAAAAAGTTATCTTATTCTTGACTATTGCTAACAGTCAAATATGACGAGCTGGACTGCTTTGAAGCAGTTGTCACTTGCCCGGCGTACAAGTATGTGGATCGGACACAACTAGTAGCAGCTGCCCTCGCTGTACGTCCATCCATAGAGTCCGAGTTGTAAACATATATTACCACCGTCTGTTGCAACGAGGTCTACAAGTTCTTCCCCTGGATTGAAAAAAAAATGCACTAAATTTGGATGAATTTATCGCATTTAAATTTAAAAATAAATACAATCCCATGAAGGTGTAAATGAAATATGTGGGATATATTTCTTTTACAATTATAAATTGATTTCTACCCATCTTTTTGATAAAATACTCAATTCAAAATGGGGGTCAACATGGTCTATACTTCAAAAGATAAAGCCTTCAAATCACCATATGTAATATCTTCAGTTGTATTATCAAAGAATATTATAAAATGGTGTATTAAAGTGTGATATATATGTCTTTGAGGATTAGAAACTGATGTCCAACATTTCTCATTTGTTACCATGTGGGAAATCCAAATGTTTACCAATACGGTTGCAGTCCATGATTTTTAAAACCTACAAAATACCATATGTCTGTATTATATTAGTTAAGTATCATCCCCAAAATTATTATAAAAGCTATTTTTATTTTGTTTTATTTTTGTTATCATGATGTTGGTAAATACGTTAAAAATATAAGTTAATTTAGTGTTTACTATTATCATAAATTTTGAACAAAGGTAATTTTTATATTTGAACGAACTTTGAAGGCGGCCATATTGACTGTCATCTATGATCTAAAGCAAGATAATATTAAAATATGCTTGATAAGGGTTTGCAATATCCTTAAACAACGTTCTATGATTTCGTTCACACGATTATTTGGCTACATCTGTTCAAACTGAGACTTTCCATAAGTTTGGCATTTTGGTGGACATTTTGGAGACATACGGACTCCTACCTTGGATCAGAATCAAAATAATATTACAAATGTGATTGGAAAGAGTTTCTGATGTCACTAGAAAATGTTTATGTGGCTTTCCCTAATATTATATATTATCTTTGCAAAATATGCAGGTTTTCAATAATTTTCCCACTTTGGACGCCATCTTGAATATTACTGGAATGCTGCATTTGTCACTGTTTAAAAGATCTTATAGAATGATAAAAGGAAGCTATACGGCTGATTGCATAAATGTTTATATTTAACACTGTGCGACCATTTGACATAACATTTCAAAGTCAGTGTAAAATTACCAGAAAGCGGATGAGAATATTTAAACATTATTTTCAGTGCAGAAAAAAGGCCAATTTCTTACAGCAGAGTAAACGCATTCCTGTGTGACACCTAGTAGTCAGGAAGATGTCCCACACATAACAACGAAGAAAAAAATCCCTCAAAATATTTCTAAATTAAGACTTTTAAAGGCCCAACCCGATCTGCAGCCTCAACGTCACTTTTCTGACCATCAAAACTGAGACTTTTGGTACCATTAGAAACCTTGTCCGTCTCATCTGCAAAATATTGTAAACTGACTTCTTTCCATTTTGATGCTATAGGCTAAAGTATGGTTTGTTTACGGTAACCGGGAAATAGTTTATACAGTACTCTATGGTCCATTGTAATAACACACAATTGCACCTCACATTAAAATGGTATGTCGGATTCAAATGAAACTTTGGAATTCAAGTACGGTGCGGTAAATATTGGATCCTCTATGCTCACGATCCCAGAATCGACCCGGTATTGTGGTTCCTAATTATTCAACCTAGCTATTAAACGTTGTACATTGCGATAAATGTTGTGATAATGCTATTTTCCCGCCCCCCCCCCCCCCAACAGATTATGGACGAGGTTTTAACGATTTGGTTTGATCGGTTGAGAATGATCTTTTAGCAATTAGAAAAATGGCATATAAGCCAGGTCAACCGATTTCATGCCAAATCGATGATGCGAATATCTTTAGAAATGCGAAACACGCAACGCTTCAATGCGTTTACGTTTATTTCTTTTCCTTGGATTCATGTAAATTACACCACAAACAAGAGGCTAATTTTTTTTTAAATAAAACAAACATAAACTTATCTGTGTCGTCCAAGGGCCCTTAACAAACCCTATTCGGCTTGCCAATGGGCTCCACGTACGTCTTTCATGGGCACCAGATGTGGAAGTTTAATTTAGAAAGTAAAAAAGGCTTGCCAAAAATAGTTACCATGTGGGCCCTATAATTCTATTTCTTATAATAGGGGTTGGGCAGTTGGCAACTTTTTTTTTTTAAATCTTTGGATTCTATGGCCATTTTGGCTCCTGAAAAAGAATCTAGCAAGCTTTTCACTGAAGATAAAGTTTTGGGTCGGTTCCATGGATTTTAAGTTTTGTACATAAAGTCAATGGGATTTTGAGGTTAAATTAGTTATTTGCCAATATTTGCCACATACAAACTAATGACAACTATGTAACATGCACATGTGCTAGGTATATTGCCTCCCTTTGTAAAACCATAGGTTTCCAAAATAACCAAGTTCATGATTGTCTAGAATAAAGAAAAAACGTCTTTACCTTGCAGAGGGTGTGTAGTCAGTCATTAGCACAGCTACAACTCTCACCCACTGGTTTAAATTATTTAAAGAAACAGAATTACACTTCTTTACACACAATGAGTTGCCTGCTACTACGTCAGCCCACTTAGGGTGAATTTGAATAGCAAGGCATAACAAAAACAAGGGTTTGAACTTACCAATTGATTTCTTATGTGATGAACTGGTATTTACAACAAACTTTATTGCAAAGGAGGTGTTTGTCAGTGCGACTTGTTTCTAGTTTTGTAAAAGTGGGTCACATATATAAGCACAGGTAATTGTTAGCATTCTAGTCTTTTGTCTACAAATACAAATGCTTAAAAAAGCAAAGAATACCCCCAGAGATGCAAAATCATCATATGTAAGATAAAGCATTATCCATCACATGCATTAGTGGGATTAGTCTATATAAAGGCTACCAAAGTCATGCTTGGCTTTTTATTGTTTAAGATGAATGAACTGGGTAATTTAGACCATTCCTTGACTGGCTCCTGAATCACAATGAGGATAAGTTTTACTGCGACGGTTTTTGTAAGAAGTGGGTCACATATGTGTATAATAGTACCCACGAAGGCACATGCCTTGGTATTACTGGATCCCCAGGCCATCGGGGGGGCCATTCCTGGCAACGAAGAAGCGGACGCCGCAGCCAAAGCCGGCACTCTCACGAACCCAAACCCGACATAATCATCCACCAAAGCCGGCGCCAAACCAAGAACACTTCCCAACAAACAGCACATCACAAATGGCAAGATCAAATTTCAATCAACACAGTCAAAATCAGTAATTTGAGACTTTCCCGCACAAACACACTGCAAGCAACCAACGCACTCAACAAATTACCAAGAAGACGAACCTCAATCACTATCAACAGAAAAAATCAAAGCTAAAACTAAAAACAAAACTGTAAAACTGCCAGACAATCATCAATCGATCACTTATATACATTCCGCCTACGCGATCAAGATATACAATTCACATTTCCAACGATCTTCACTGAAATGCCCAAGAACAACTCCAACCCCTCGCCACAATACTTTCAACATCTAAAACCAGAACACCGTGTAAGCAACAAACACCACTAGCGATCAATATCCTCAAAACGCAAACACTACGCCAATACCAAGAACTCCAACCTTACAAAATATAACAACCAAACACTAAATAACAAAATCCAAGTGTAAAAAACCAGTTACCTTTTAAGTAGCATTTTAAAATCCAGGGGTCAAGCAATAGTTTTGCATGACCCGGCTCCCAATGGAAGCAAACCATAAACTGAAACTGCTGGTATGAAAACACCCCAGTACCATTCACAGGTATTAGCAAGTTTGGTAACTGGTTGCAAAGGCTTGACCTTACAACAATAAACTCCTTCAATTGTCACTCACTCACAAATTATAGACCGTCAGCCCAGAAGGTTTTGGTTAGACGAACGAGATACAAATAGCTGAATACGGGAAAATTCAGAGAAAAATATAACTTTTGAAAATATGAAAGTCTGCCGGAGACCCGTTGTTGCGTGTCGCCCCAGGAGAGGGGTAAAGTTACTATGGGGGTCAAATGTTTGAACTGCTCTAAATCTAATGTAATATGGCTCAACTTATTCCTTAGGTTACCAGGAGTAAAAAAAAAAAAAAAAAAAAAAATTTTTTTTTAAATCGAGTGGATTCTATGGCCATTTTGGCTCCTGAAAAAGAATCTAGCAAGCTTTTTCACTGAAGATAAAGTTTTGGGTCGGTTCCATGGATTTTAAGTTTTGTACATAAAGTCAATGGGATTTTGAGGTTAAATTAGTTATTTGCCAATATTTGCCACATACAAACTAATGACAACTATGTAACATGCACATGTGCTAGGTATATTGCCTCCCTTTGTAAAACTATAGGTTTCCAAAATAACCAAGTTCATGATTGTTTAGAATAAAGAAAAAACGTCTTTACCTTGCAGAGGGTGTGTAGTCAGTCATTAGCACAGCTACAACTCTCACCCACTGGTTTAAATTATTTATAGAAACAGAATTACACCTCTTTACACACAATGAGTTGCCTGCTACTACGTCAGCCCACTTAGGGTGAATTTGAATAGCAAGGCATAACAAAAACAAGGGTTTGAACTTACCAATTGATTTCTTATGTGATGAACTGGTATTTACAACAAACTTTATTGCAAAGGAGGTGTTTGTCAGTGCGACTTGTTTCTAGTTTTGTAAAAGTGGGTCACATATATAAAGCACAGTTAATTGTTAGCATTCTAGTCTTTTGTCTACAAATACAAATGCTTAAAAAAGCTAAACTCCTTCAATTGTCACTCACTCACAAATTATAGACCGTCAGCCCAGAAGGTTTTGGTTAGACGAACGAGATACAAATAGCTGAATACGGGAAAATTCAGAGAAAAATATAACTTTTGAAAATATGAAAGTCTGCCGGAGACCCGTTGTTGCGTGTCGCCCCAGGAGAGGGGTAAAGTTACTATGGGGGTCAAATGTTTGAACTGCTCTAAATCTAATGTAATATGGCTCAACTTATTCCTTAGGTTACCAGGAGTAAAAAAGTCAATTGGGTCACATGTGTGTGGTGCTTCCTTTCCAAGATATTTGGGAAAATAGGCTAAAGGTCATTTTGTTTATTCAAGAAAGGTCATCAATTGTAATACCAAGATTTCTTTGTAAAAATATTCAAAAAAATATTTAATGATACTGATTCAAAATATGCTTTTTATTTTGCATAGGGTTGGTTCCCTTTCATAGGAAGGGGTATAATGTCCCCCGTCCCCATAGAGTCCTTTAGGGAATTTTGTACCCCTTCCATTATAACAACAAGGAGATGTGATTTTCAAACAGATGCTGTTTTCCAGAATCAAGTAGTGCGAAAAACGATCAATTTGATTGTCATGATCCCTAAATATGGCGGATTAAAGGAGCTGGCTAATGATGACTTGCCGATTGTACTCCAGAAGAAATACGGCTACAGGAACGTCAGAAACGCTGCAAAATAGTCGCTAAATGAACTTATGGGTTTGTCATGTCAGGGTCTGCTCTAAATGTTTAGGGCAAAAAACTGTATGTTGTATGGACCGAAAATGAGATAATGCCAATAAAAGATGGAAGCACGTTCATCACCGTTGGACTCAGGAAATTTAATGGCAAGAAAGAGGTCACGGGATAACTTGAAAACAACTTTTAAATCACACCGTTGACATTGTGCTGTTTGTCATGCAATGTGAAACGTGTAATTAGACATGATTTACGTAAACCACGTGATTTATCATTCGAATTACATTTCAGGTGTCTCAAAATTTCTCGATTTTTTCGAAGACCTCTGTCTTCCATTGACTTTATCTCATTTACGGTCCACACAACCACTATAATTTTATCTCATAAACATTAGGGTTAACCCCTAATGAACTCGTACAATTCATTAAGCGGCTGTTTTGAAGCCATATATTTGGTTTCTGTGTCTGTATTCCTTCTGGAGTGCAATCGGCAAGTTATCATTCGCTGTTCCTTTAATCTGCCATATTTAGGGAACATGACAATCAAATCAAACGTTTATTCACCCTCTTGGGTTCTGGGGAATAGCGTCTGTATGAAAAACACAACTTTGGCATTTAATACGTATTTTGTTGTCAAAAATTTATGGTATAATTTGAAATCAGTTGGTGATTATGAATTTCGTTTTCTACATGTTGCAATACTTTTGGCCAGTGTGTGTATAAGGCAACATATATAATGAAATATAGGAATAGTTTTGACTATCTTAAGTGTTGGTTATTAACAAAATGGCGAATAAAGTCAACAGCTATTGGCAGCTATTGGATTCTATTGACCGGTGACCTATTTTGTTGAATAACGTGAAAACTAATCATAACGGATAAGGCAAACTATTCCTTATTTCAATCCTTTAAGCTAGGGAAATAATTTGCACTACATTTTATCTTTTGACCCATATGTACACACGAAAATTGACTTTTTCACTATTTTACAGTTTTTAACCCATAACTCCGAAACTATATAAGCCATAGATAGATAGTGTAAACTATACCTTTTTTGGAAACCTTGTAACCAGACAAACATCATGGTGTACTTTTCAACACAATCGGAACATTTTAAACTTTTGACCCCTGAAACCCAAGCTGGGGGTCCATTAAGAGGGGTTAGCAAGTGCTTCCATCAATTTTATGGATTATCAACGCCTAAAGTACTTGTGTACAAAAATTCACAATTTTATCCGGAAGCGCACACTCTTTCACTACAGACCCCTGCTAAATGTGATGTTCTGTCCACTCCTCTCCTGCGTTCAATTCCGCCAATATAGCGATAGATGTTGTTTGACTAGGTTCCTTGATATTATATTCCCGGCTTCGTTAAGTGTTAAAAGAAATATGAAAAATCGCGTGTTTTTTACCTGAAAATTTCCACTGAACATTCACTTCTTACGATGTCGACTTCCCTGCCACTTCGACTGGCCTCAATGGCCACTTCGTTCATCGGGTGTCTGAAATCGCGTTTTTTACTGGGTTTTGTGAAAACAATCTAGTTGCGCTTTGAAATGACTTGTTTTTAGGCCAAAATGAGTTCTGATTTTCAAGGTCACGCTACAACTTTACAATACAAGAATCAACTGTAGAAATTCATACTTTAATACTATCTTCATGTATAACCGGTTATTTGAGATAATGACCGTCCCGTGATCTTGCTATTTGATGACAAAATCAGCAGGCCAATTCCTCCTACTAAGGCCGAAATTTCAAAACGTCTCCCCGTATTTGTTCTATGCAATTGTTCATATTCTTTCAAGTGGCCTGTCACTTCCTCTGCGGAGAATCATAATCCGATTTCTCGCTCGAGAAAATCGCAGTTTCGTGGTTGTTTCTTCATTGATAAATTATTCCGCGTCCTCGGGAATCAGCGAATAGCACGCGATGGATGCTGCGAAAGTAAAATACTCAAACATATGGCGGCTTACATGGGAAATAGATTGAACACGACCGGGGGTTCTTTTAATTGTGATTGTGCTGGTTCAAGGATACCAAATAGGAAAAATTAACCTAAACATATCAGCAAAATAACCCTAAGTGTGTATTTTTTCTTGCTGTAGCACAAGTGTCATTTTCTGGTATATTGGCAGATTTTAAATGTGTATCTTTTCATGTAGTGAGAACAGGTCCCGCAGGGGTTATAATCTCACTGCAAATTATCTTCAAATCTTCAAAAAACTTTTATTGTTCATTATAGAATACAGCAAAAAAAACAATATGATTAAAGTACACAAATGCAGTACAGATGTTGAAAAAGTAATTGTTACAATATTAATCAAAATGATTTTGCATACAAGTAAAAGATGTTTATAATACATTAAGTGGAATTTCAAAAGAGAGATATAACTGGGATAATACTAGCGGAAAATATGTTTCACATAGCACAGTAAGGAGGTCCATTACGCTGTTAAAGTTAGAGGTTATATTTTCCATGAAAACCAGCATAATTTCACCAAAAGCTGTTCCAATAGGGGGCCGGCTATATTTAGGGGTCACTTTCAGAACCCCTGGCGGAGCATGGGTGCCCCAACGAAAATCCAAGACGGCCCCGGTTCAAATTAAGTCAAACTTTCATCCTTTATTCGCACACTGGGCAGTCTTGTGCACTAAAGCTGAACGCATAAGATGTACAAACACGGTAATTTAACGAAAGCAGCGACAAATACACAACGGAGACAGCCGGAAACATGTTTTAATATGCAAATATACTGTACACATATAAAAAAACAAACTGTGTAAGCTCTCATTCATCTGGGTTTCTAGTTCAGGAATGTGTATAATAAATCAGGTCAACCACACATACCTAAGAGAGCAACAACGTTGCGACCGCAAAATGCGATCTTCAGCGGGGTAATGGTTAAATGACGAGGGACCAGGTAACTTCCGGTCCTAATGTAACCGGAAGTTGGTGTCACCGGCGAGGAATTTCCTTGATTGATTTCTATCCAGCCGTGTGAAGTTTGCCCTGACCCCCCCCCCCCACACAACCACACACACACCACCACCAAGTTAGGGATGGCTGTTCCGCTCTTGCCCCACCGATGCCTCCTTCAACCAGCGTGTTGTATTATCCAATGATCCTGGACGTCTTCAGTTCAAAAAATGTGATGACCGATTGGTTTTCAGATGTGTTAGACTGCCCACCTCTCAAGAACTGGATGTCTCACACAGTAGGGCAGCACTAGTGGCAACGAGCGGCAGTCTATTCACATTCTGAAAAAACAGCGTCACAGTTTTGCTATGAAGACGTCCAGGAGCTTGGATATCATTGAGATTCGAGACATTTTCATCAAAATCCGGGTGCAATTTTGTGCGGTTTTTACCTGTAGACCAAAATATTGACCCCATTTTACTATTAACTCATGAACGAGCCATCCCAGAAGGGTTTAAAACTATACATTTTCTGAATCTTTCGATGAAGAACAAATGGTGAGGATGCAAGAATCCCATCCTTTAATATGGACAGAATCGTTCCTTCAAAAACAAGAACCATCAAAATGCCACTACTTCAGCCACTACATTGGATTTAAATGACCGTAATATTCCATACTCATTTAAAAGGGAAAATAATGCAAGGTAAGGCTTAATCTGCAAAAAGAAAGAAAGAGATATTATCTTTTGTTGATGAAAAATAATATTATTACACAAACCTCGTATGTCATCATTGAAAAAATAGGAATGAATTGTAAGTGGGGTGTGAGAAACACAGGAAGAAAGCGCTCCTAACATTGTATAATTAGCTCTTCAAGGTTGTCCTTGCGGGAGGGTATAGACTGTTTATCATTACCCTCCATTGCTAAGCAACTGAGGAGTGTGGATGGGTTTCCATCCATACAAAAAAGCGTGTATTGCGCTGTTCACTGCTAAGTGCTTCTCCCTTATACAATTAAAAATTAATATTAAAACAAGGTATGCGGAGAAGTGAAAGAAGGGATGCAGAAGAAGGAAAAAGGGTTCGGTAAGCCGTATACGTTAAAATTAGCACGGGAGGTTTCGGTAGCCGTACCGCACATTCCTTAAGGACCTTAGAATCTTATACAACACTATTTCAAGAAATAGCGCAAGCCGGGGTGATGAGGTGATTTGGTCTTGGGCAGGATTCGACTTTTCAAAATAAGCAAGCTTTTCCTCTTTATGAAAAACAAAGCATGGCTATTATTTTAGAACGACAACAACGACACAGATTCAACATGAAATTGTTTTTAAACGAATTTTACCTACTCTTGTTTCAAAGAATTTGGACTTGCACTGTATTTGTTGAGAATAACATAAGTATTGCTGTGAAGTAACATGGTATCGTCAAACCACGGACACAATTGATTGTGCGGCGTTATAATTTGCATTCAAAACAGTTCAATAGAGTGAATCGATGGGTTATCATGGGTAGCTGCTTCGTGGCAAGCCTACCTAAATGTTGAAGCTTATTTTACCTGAAAAATAATATTATACAAATATTAATGATAATGAGGGATCTTGTGGAATTTATTGGCCCCCGAGGTGAACTGAAGGGCGTGGGGTACTATTTCCCGAGACCGAAGGTCGCGGGAAAATAGTACCCCACGCCTTCCAGTTCACCGAGGGGACCAATGAGATTCAAAAACGATCCCGAAAAAGATCATTAAAAATATTGTTTTAATCCTTCATGAATTATATTTTTTGGTTAATTGATTGGTTAAAAATGTGGAAACTGAGCCTATGGCTACTTAACAAAAAATAGGCCTTGCCTTTACTGCTTTACTCTGTAGGCTAGGCTAGCTTAGGGCTAGGCTAAGCTAGGCAAGAGCTTGAGCATTGACGCCTTTTTTAGGCAGAGGAAAGTCGCAACCCACTTACGAGATCAACACCTTTTGCGGTTTGTAGAATGATCTATTTGACGCTGACGTCTTGTACAACTTATCCCGGAATTTTACTGCATAAATTAGCTGGTACAGTAAGCTCACCTTTCGTTGCCGATGGCACCAGTCATGCAGTCATGGCAAGTGATGCTCGTTGAGATCATATCAGCTGTCAATTCCATGCATTAAATAAAATCACCGATAGCGGACTATCATCGTGTTATTTACACAACTCCTCGAACCTGACAGAACATATCGTAATTTTTTTTTTTTGTCTTCTCAACAATGCGCCAAAGTTCCTTTTAGAGCAAAAACTAATACGAACGTACAAATACGTTGAGTGGAAATACAAGTAAGAGTCTGTGCACTCTCATGTAGAACGTCATCAGTCGCAGCAGTCTTATTGACCACAGCGAAAAAACCGATAAAGGAAATTGATAACACGGGGTATCGAAGGCGAGAGGGAAATAGGCGCTATTCCATAGGGACAAACTAGGCGTCTATTCCCTTGTGATCCTCTATTGCTCTCTTTCTCGCAAATAGTTAAACTATTTGTGTTGTGACGCACTTCTTAACCAATCAAAATGTTAAGGAATATATTCATGAGGGACTATTAATAATGAATATAAAAATCTGAATTTGAAGCACTTCTAATTTGGGGAACATCTCGGTAAATGTCGGGTTACCAAGGCTACGTGCAAAAACTACAAATCAGGCGGTCGTCGAAGAAGCAAAGAAACAAAAAACACTACAGAATATAGTTAGAATAGATTTAAACACGGATATGTATGTAAACCCACAACAAACCAAAAACCAAATAAAAAACTTTCAAATATTTAATATAAAAAAAGAAAAATTAAAAAAAAAAAAAAATTTTTCTGTTTTTTATGTCTGTAAATGCTATGGGTTTATGTGCTTCGGAGGTGTGTCTCTTTAACCTCTGTTCAATTTGCTGGGCCAATTGAAATTCCCAGTCCGACCGCATTGCATCGGCGTGGGATGGCCTGAGGTTCAGCGTTTTCTGTGATGGATAACATTCCATATTTCTGTTTAGCCCAATCAGATAAGATCCTTGATAGTTCAACTATCTAATAAAATGATCGGGAATAGTCTAAAACATTTAGGCCTACGTATAAAGTAACCCATTCATTTGCCTTTAATAGAAAAACCTTTTTCCACATATAGGAAAAAAATGTACTTCTGTACCTCCAACTATAATTTTGGGTATGGTCGGTTTCTCCTCGGTGTGTCTGTCGCCCAAGAAACTGTTTTTGGAAAATATTGCAATTTATTAAGACAAAAAAAAATTTGTTACACAAAAAAATACAAAACTTAAAAAAAAAAAAAAAAAAAAATGTGCTATGCTTTTTTATTATTTTTTTTTATGAATAAGTATGACCTATAGCGATTTAAAAAAAAATTGCGCCGTGGTTTGTTTTTAGAAAATATACAATATGTGCCAGTCCAGTTGTCATCCCTTCCGTTCTCAAGGCAAACACAAAAACCCTTCACACAATGAAAAACACTATAGAGCCCATATAGTTCCATTTTTTTCTTTTTAGTATGGTTCCATTGGTTCCCAAATGGAAAAAAAAGTGTCACAATTGCTGCCGACGCATTATAAAGCTATGAGCTTAAATCTAATTTTAAAGCTATGCAGTGAGGGAAGCGGAAACAAACTATTTTGTTACCTAAGATCTATTTAGCCTTCATTTTGTGTTTTAAAACGTCGTTTTTGTGTAATTAAATGTGAAAAATCCTGACAAACAGAAAAAACATCTAGACTTGTGAAAATTAAGGTCGGTATTCTTTTCTCATTCTGCCAAAAAACAAGGTCATTCGGAAGAAGACAAGGAAACATTTTTTTAAAAATTTATTTATTATTCTTGTGCTCCTGTAGACATTCATAAATAAATATTGACTGTAAAATTAAAGAGATGAATAGAGAAAAGAATGTTCTGGTCAGTGTCGCGTTTTATGCGCTTTGTAACCTTCCGAATAAAACACTTTACAAAAACACTTGTATTGTTATAATTGCATTTCTGGAATAAAAGAAATAAATCGTTGCTTAAAAAGAGTCATGTAGAGGAGGAGCTCGGGACCCAGGTCAAACATTATCGTTTCCTCCTACTACAGAAAAGGTTTGACCTTTGGTAGTAGTATGGACCCTCTACATCCATGCTCTCCAAATTGTTGTATCACTTTTCAATCGGGGCCAATTCAAGTTTACACAGGGTTAAAATTTAAAATTGCTCCAATCATGTTGAAATACGCCATATTGTCGGTCTAGTGATAAGGATTCAAAAAGGTATAGTTTGTAACCATCTATGACCATTGGTTGGGAGTTATAGGGTAAGAAAATGGCTAAAATGGTAAAAAAAAATGGTCAATTTGACCCCTGTGTAAAACTTAAATTGGCCCCTATTAAAAACATGATACCACATACTTTTGAGAGTACTACCTACTAGCAGTGAGTAAGACTCATCATTAATTTCAAACCCGGATAATCTTTATGATTATTAATAATTACCAAATTAACCTAATTTATTAATTACCATTTTTGGGTGACATTTGTAAGATTAAAGGCCTATATTAAGTTGAATTTGTTACAATTATTGCGCACTAAATCTTCTGATTTTGTTATTTTCTGAAATACTGAACTGAAGCGGTGGTGACTTTATCATCAAATCATAATTCTGGTATTAATTGCAAGGTAAATTACAATTAAATTTCATGTTGCTTCAGAAATTACAGTATGCACCAGAAAGCTAGTATTATGTTAAAAAAGCACATTCTGTATTAAATTTGAACACACATTAACAAAGATGTGTAAGAGGAGTAAATTCCTTTTCCCATTGAGTTTGCTACATGACTCCTACACCGCCCACTCACCAGATTTACATTCAGTAACATTTGTGAAATTTTTGCTAATTAAAACAAATGTAATGCACAAATGCAATACAAATTAGAAAGTAGAATATTAAGCTTGCAAATGAGCCCCTAACTTAAACCATTGAACATTCGATGCTCTTGCAGCAGCTTGTTGGACTAGAAAAGGAGGATAAAAAAAAAATAAAAAAAGTAACGCCACCAACTATATGAGTGCCACCATAAGACACAGGACATCTCCTTTTCAGAGAATTTCTCTCATCTTGTCTTCTTGTATTTTTCTGCTGCATATTTAATTGATTCTCTTTTATCTATTTCCCATAAGAAAAAACACCAATTCAAGATAAAGTGATCGTATTCAATCTTGAGGCGCTCGGGAAATCTTTTAGTGGTTGGATTTGCTTTCTAGACAAAAAAAATGCTCAGCTTCTTTTTGATAAAAAGCATGTGCTATGCTTTTTATTAATTTTTTATGGATAAGTTATGACCTATGCGATTAAAAAAAATGCGCCGTGGTGTTTTAGAAATCTCAATATGTGCCAGTCCAAGTAACCTCTTCCGTTTTCAAGGCATAACACAAACTTCACAAAATTAAAAACACTATAGAGTCCATATAGTTCCATTTTTTTCTTTCTTAGTATGGTTCCATGGTCCCCAAATGATAAAAAAGTGTCACAATTGCTGCGACGCATAGAGCTATGAGCTTAAATCTAATTTAAAAGCTATGCGTGGGGAAGCGGAAACAAACTATTTTTTACCTAAGATATTGTAGACTTCATTTTTGTTTTGAAAAACGTCCTTTTGGTGTAATTTAAATTGTGAAAAATTGAAACAGAAAAAATCTGGACTGGTGAAAATTAAGGTCGGTATTCTTGTCTCTTCTGCAAAA
Source organism: Ophioderma brevispina (assembly GCA_023653785.1). Classification (NCBI taxonomy): domain Eukaryota; kingdom Metazoa; phylum Echinodermata; class Ophiuroidea; order Amphilepidida; family Ophiodermatidae; genus Ophioderma; species Ophioderma brevispina. The sequence continues at coordinate 35,099 of JAMKCH010023702.1, forward strand.
AACAAGGTCATTCGCGAGAAGAGGGGGGGGGGGGGGGGTCAAGGGAAAACATTTTTTAATCTATTTCTTATTTTCTTTTGCTCCTGTAGACAATTCATAAAATAAATATTTGACTGTAAATTAAAGATGAGATAGAGAAAAGAATGTTCTGGTCAGTGTCGTTTTTATTGCGCTTTGTAACCTTCCGAATAAAACACTTTTTTTTTTACCCCCAAAAAAAAAACACCACTTGTATTGTTATAATTGCCATTTCCTTAATAAAAGAAATAAATCGTTGCTCTAAAAAGAGCTAATGTAGAGGTTGGAGATCGACGCAGGTCAAACACAATCGTTTACCCCTCACTACAGAAAAGGTTGGACAAATTTGGTAGTTAGTTTGGACTCTCTATATCAATGTTAGGTATTTAGTACTCTCAATTGTGGTATCACTTTTTTCATAGGGGCCAATCAAGTTTACACAGGGGTTCAAATTTAAAATGCTCCAATCATGTTGAACTATATGCCAATATTGTCGTCTATGATAAGGATTCCAAAAAGGTATAGTGTGTACCATCTATGACCATTGGTTGGGAGTATAGGGTAAAAAATGGCTAAAATGGTAAAAAAAAAAAAAAGGTCAATTTGACCTGTGTAAACTTAAATTGGACCCCTATTAAAAAAATGATACCACAATTTGAGATAATACCTACCTATAGCATTGATGTAGACTCATGCATTAATTTTCAACCCGGATTAAGTCTTTATGATTATTAATTAAGTAACCCAATTAACCTAATTTATTAATTACATGTTTGTGTAGACCTTTGTAAGATTACAAGGCCTATATAAGTTGCATTTGTTTAAAATTTATTGGACTCTAATATCCTTCTGATTTGGTTAATTTCTGCAATGACATGAAATGAGCGGTGGTACCTTTTATTCAATCAAATCCTTAATTCTGCGTATTAATTGCAAGGTGTAAATTACAAAAATGTTCATTTTTGCCTTCAGAAATTACCAGTATGCACCAGGAAAGGATAGTATTATGTTAAAAGCACATTCTGTATTAAAGTAACACACATTACAATATGTGTAAGAGGAGTAAATTCCTTTTCCCAGTGAGTTTTTTTTTTTATTTATAACAATAGGCTAATAGCCAGGACAAGCCCAGTGACAAAGCACTAAATTAAAGGGATGCCATAAAAAACACACAAAAATAAGAAGGAAGCCCTAAAACAAAAAAGTGAAAAGGAATGGAGGATGGAAAAGCAAAAAATAAAAGGGAACCAAACGATGGAGATAAATAAAAAAAAAAAACCTAATGACCTATAGCTACATGATGGGAGGCTAACAGCGGTTTAAAGTTTTAGGGAGGTGCACTTTAAAACATCCTCGGGCAGGTAGTTCCATAAATGTGGGAGCAAATCATAAAAAGACCTTTTGGAAAGCGAGAGCATGCGGAAGGGTGGATCAAGAGAGGCTATTGAGATTGCGAAGGGCTAGTCGAGGGTGCGGACTTGAAGGATTAGGAAGAGCCAAGGTGTTAGAATCTTGAAGAGATGACACAGGACAGCAACATCACGGCGCTTAGATAGGGAAAGGAAGATGAAGCAAAGGAGGAGATCTTCATGGGAGAGATCCAAGAATTGGAGAATGACCTGAGGAAATCAGAGGAGTAGATTCCAACCTGTTGGTTTGCGTGATGTTCACAGGCTGCCAAGTGATACTGCCGACTCAAGGATGGGTGAACCAACGCAGGTACAGAAAACGCGCGTGTGGTAGGGGAGGCGTTGTTAAAAGCCCTATGGATATAGCTATGGTTCTTCTGGCTGCGTTCTTGCAGATATAGTCCACGTGCCATTCAAGGATAAATTTTCAGAGATGTGAATACAAAGGAATTTGACAGAGGAAACTCTATTCAAGACTGGTATTTCATGCTGAGACAGACGTGGGGAAAAGGGTTTTTTTGGTGGAAAATGGACCATGAGTTTGTCTGCTGGCATTTGGCAGTTGAGATGTTGTTGGTAAACCAGTATGTGATAGTATCAAAAGTTGCTTGAAAGCTGGTGATATCACTGTCATTGGCCGATGGGTTTGTATAGGGTGGTGTCCTCAGCAGAAAGCAACCAAGGAAACTGTTGGGAAAATGAATATTAGAAAGATAATGATATAGATAAGAACGAGTAGTGGCCCAAGACAGACCTGGGGAAACACCAGACAGAACAGGACCAGGGGGATCAGAAGAAATGCATGAACAGAACCGACGGTGAGGCCGGAAAGGTAGGACCTTGGCCAGCAAAGAAGGGGACCCGTGATCCCAGCAGAATGGCGTTTACGCAAAAGAGGGCTATGGGGACTTTGTCAAAGGCCTTACTTAGGTCGAATAAGGATACAGCCCACACTTTTCAGACTTTCAAGATGCTTCCTACCAATCATAAGGGGCCGTGAGGAGGGCATCGCAGTGCGACGATGCGGAAGAAAGCCAAAATTGTTTTGGTTAGAACTTTGTTGCGATTAAGATGAGAAAGGATTGCTTGTGGGTAACCCTTTCCAAAAATCTTGCAGCCAATGGGTTGTAATGCTATGGGACGGTAGTTGAGAAACCGAGTACAATCACCAGCTTGAAGATCGGAATGACCCGAGAAAGCTTCCATGTTTGAATGGGGGTGACACCAGTGAGAGGAAAGATTAAAGATCTTACACAGAATGGGTGAAATTGTAACGGCACAATTCTTAAGCATCGTAACTGTTATGCATCCACACCTGAGCTGAGTTGTTATTAGCTTGCGATAAGCTTCACGATCTCTCCGGAACTACATCTGAAAATGAAGAAAGAGTAGCGGTATTTTATGTGTGGAGGTCAGAAAAGTTGGGGGGGCAGCATCACGGTTGAAACACTCAAGAAAAACTGACTGACTGAATTGGCGATCTCGAGGTGTGAGGGGGGGGTGGTGGGGGTGAAGAGGCACATTTTCCCCTTGTAATTGATGGTATCAAGGAATGAGGATTGGCCGGACCGCGACTTGACAAGCCCCCGAAGGATTTGGTGGGAGAATCGTTATTTCAGAGGCTGGCAAAAAAGGTTTGCTGGCAATTTCCGAAATGGTTTGTACATCTCCTCCACCGCCACTCCACCAAATTTACCGTCGCTAACATTTGTGAATTTTTTGCTAATAAACAATGTTAATGCACAAAATGCCAATACAAATTTAGACAGTAGAAAGAAATTACAAGCCTTTGAAATGAGCCCTAACTTAAAACAATTGAACACTCGATGCTCTTGCAGCAGCTTGTTGAACATAGAAAGGAGGATAAAATGTAACCGCCACCAACTATATGAGTTTCCCCCATACGACACATGACCAGACCTTTTTTCAAGAGTAATTTCACTCATCTTGTTTTTTGTAGTCTTTTCTGCTGCATATTTAATTGATTCTCTTCTCATTTCCCATAAGAAAGGCCCCAATTCAAGATAAAGCTGATCGTAAATTCAATTTCTTTAGGCGCTAGGGGAAGCTGTTAGTTGTTGGAATTTTGCTTTCTCCACGGAGTCAAGCAAATCGAGTTGGTCTCGCAGTCCTAAAACACTGCTCTTGTATTAGGATTGTTTATCCGGATCATAATTTGAAGTGCTCAATATATATCTAGGATCAAGTTGCAATCTCCGCATTAAATGTCAATTAGCGTTATTTTAATTCTTCGATGACTCTTTGACTATTCTGATAAAATAATGGTTGGTCATCGTTCGGACCATAAATTGAAATTAGGGTCACACGGATGTGCAGTTATGGACACGTCCAAGCAAGCCAATTTCCATTATCGTCTGCTCCATTTGTATGGACCTATCATCAAAGGTTATTATCACTAAAATGGCAAACCCTCGCGAATTTGATGTCGATGGCTTGAAATACACCCCCCATTCTGATTTTACATCATTCTTTTATCAAAATGTGCATCTTGCAAACAAAGAATGGACGGCCTTTGTTGCGTAAATAATGTAAGACATTTTCCCTCTTGTGCTTTACCGTTAACCCCCACTATGTTCATAGATAAAATATCGACCCAATTCACATACAAAGACCTGTTATCACTGGTAATATATTCGATTATTCGAGAGTCGGTACCTGTTAAACTGAACCAATGTCTACACTGCATACATGGCTATACAGCAGGTACAGTGAAGGTTAACTGTTCCTTTAACGTATTGTACACGCGTATTTCCAACCCTGCAGCTTAGTAATGTTTCTCTTTACCCTAACCCATATTGAAATACATTTATTTTACAAAGGCCATGGTTGGATTGGAACCTGTGATACCTGCATATAAATCGATGCGTCTTATCCACACACTAGCGAGGTAGGATGTCATGAGTTATTGCTTTTATCCTACATAAGCTTTACATAATAAAGCGATAATACTATGTGATATGATAGCACTTTATGCAGTGTATAACATTGAGTCAGTTATAACCAAGAGGTTCTATATAGATTAGAGAGGCAAAAACGGACGTATGCATTTAGAAAGTCCACCGTATCGCAGTTTTTGCCGACCACAAAGAAACATGCGTACCAACATAAAAGCAATGGCGCCTCCGCTTCTTCCACATACTGTGGTGCCGTTTGCATATTCCACTAATCGGTAGTGATACAAATTATGTATGTGTTAGAGTTGGCCAGGTTTAATAATAGTTTACCTGGATCATTGTGCTCAATACTCTTTTTTCTCATAGGCAGGCGCGCTTAGGTGAAAAGATGTATTCATTGAGGTCGGATTTCCCCATTAAATCAAGACGACTGATTTGGTCATTTCATTCGTTGTGTGGCCAGGGTAGGACAAAATTTAACACCCAATATCCCAGCACCCAACATCAACAACTGATATTTTGGCGGATTGTTTGTATCCGATTTACATTAGGTGGTGTATACAACACCCAAACTGATATTATTCCGTGCAATTTTCAAAATGTCCGCGCCCATCACGGACGACTGGTTTTGAATGCGTTTCACCCCCGTGGTTTATAAAGCAAAGAGGTTCTATATAGATATAGAGGCAAAACGTTACGGCTATCTATAGAAATTCACCGTCTCGCATGTTTTTGCCGACCACCAAGACACCTAGAAAGTACCAACAATAGAAAGCAATGGCTGCACTCGCGTCTTTCCACATACTGTGGGTGCCGCTTTGCATTGATACACTAATCGGTAGTGTACGATTAATGTAGTGTTAGAGGTGGCCGGTGTATAATAGTGTACCCCTGGATCATTGTGCTCAGATACTCTTTGTGCTCATAATGCAATGCGCGCTTATGTGAAAAAGTTTACTTCATTGAGAGCGGTTTATTTAAAGTCAAGACGACTGATGTGTCTTTCATTCGTTGTGTGCCATTGGTAGGACAGAATTTAACCACCCAATAGCACCCAATCCAACACTGCTTTTGGCGGATTGTTTGTAATCGAATACATTATGTGTGTATACAAGCACCCAAACTGATAATTATTTCGTTCAATATTCAAAATGCCAGCGCCAGCACGTGACGACTGGTTTTGAAGCGTTCACCCCCTTGATAACAGGTACCTGCTGAGATCGCAATAGCATTACCATTATACAGGTTCCTGCTAGTGAATTGGTGGACCCTCACATCGTTTGCCATGTTTATTGTTTACAATGATTCCGAAACAAAAGTCATATAGGGCATATTTTGTAAAATTATGAGAAAAGAAAAATTTTTGTTTTTCCTCCAGATCAACCAATCATGAGAAGAATACCATACCTGCACCTGCTTCACCTGAACATTTCAGTTATTGCTGCAGTTGATTCCTTTGTATTCTCTGCATCTTTGGGTTGTTCTGGGGCAGGTCTGGCCAAGTAACCTTTTGACCTGCGTGCAGCACCCTATACATTATAACCATCATCAGCGATATGTTGAAACACACTTGAATTGTATCTACATACATCATTGTCCTTTAATTCTATTATAAAAATATTGAGCAAAATAGACCCAGCATATTACCTCCTATCATATTGCACTTAATAATAGGAAAACAGAAAAATTAAATTCAAAGCTTCAACTATCCCATGATTAAGATGCATGAGACCAAAGAAAAAAACAATAAACACCGCATACAAACCAGCCAGACAAACAAAAACAATATTAAAAAAAAAGAAAACACCGGCTCATGCTTCCCACAACCACCCCCGAACGAAAAGGTCTGGCACAGCCTCTGGCCTGAACATTAAACGATTCTTGTATTTTAAGTTCTACTTATGTAATTCTGTGATACTTTCTTTGCAAAAGTAGTAATTAAATAATTTTTTTATAATTTTTGTTTGTATCATGTGATGTCGATTTTTAGTATCGCATGCAACCCTATGTTCAACATTGCTTATAGTTCATTATTCATTTTATATTCCTTCATTTCATTGTAATAACATCAACAATTATACAGATCGGTTCTTCATATTATCCGAAGTAACCTTTTTTTTGGGGTGTTTCCGTACCGTATAACGCTCCCAACCCAGGGTTCCTAGCCCTACACGGCGATATAACAAAACTGGCCCTGTGGTTGGTAGCCGTATACGGCTACGGAGGTGTCCACAGTGGATCGTAAATAGCCGGACACAGTCCATGCGTTACGCGTACGACCAAGTAATCGCCCCATAAAATTCGTGATTTTTACGCATGTGAAGATGTGTCATCATAAAAATCTGAAATTATAATTGATTATTAGAAATATCACAATGTTTGCGGACTTTGCGATCCCTAGCCTATCCGTTGATGCCAAAATAATTAAGCTTTATCAGGAAAATCGGTGGCTGTTGCAATTCCCCTCCATAGGATGTGTTACAAACAACATTGTATATTGGTTCCAAGTGCAATAAAAAAAAACCAAAATCAAACGATACTGTAACGAGCAAACATTTAAAATGGGTGGGTGATGGTAAATTTTCAGTCTTCGGAGTGAATTTTTCAATATATTTGGAATAAATGGTGGATTTGGATTATGATACAACAATGGATTCAGTTATGAAATTGATGCAACAATGGAGAGATAATTAACAGTTATGGGGCGTATAGCCATTGTAAAAAGCCTTCTTATCCCTAAATTCAACCATCTTTTCTTTCTATACCTAATCAACCAAAAGATTTTATAAAGAAACTGCAAAGGCAGCTATATAACTTTTTAAAAGAACTTTTCAAGAACCGAAATGTGAGAAGACCATTGATTGTATATAGACCGCCTGGGCCGATACACCGCGACAAATAGGACAGATTTAGTTTTGTCAGTGACACGAATATGTTCAAAAATAGATGTTTCAAATCAGCAGGAAAAGCAGTTAAATTATTTTTTTAATAAAACACCAATACCAATTACCGGGATGGTTGATGAAATCATAGCCCGGTGGGGAACATTCACCAATCACAACTGGGTCATTCTCAGCAAGCCAAGTTTTATTTTATAAACATCAGTATCAAGCTCAATGACATGGTCCAACAATGTGACTGTTTTATTGAATAATGGAACGAGAATTACAAGTGTGAGAAAAAAGGTTTCGATTTAGGGACAGGAGTCAAATTAATAAGATTGTTATAGTTTGATCAAAGATGACGCAAATTGACGGCGTGTGCCGTACTATCTCGACTCATATTTGTAGACGAAGTAGTTGAATGAAGAGAACCTAAATGGATGTTGGAAGAGCAAATTAGTTGGGGAAAATAATAGTACGGACTACATTAGAGATTAGAAATTGAAGGAATTATGCATTTTAAGCGTTTCCACTCCGAAAACACTCGCTACAACCTAATTCCATAATATCTAAAATACAACCTTATACAAATTATAAATATAGCAATACAAATACAAAGAGGACCAAAGCGTACAACAGGTCGAGATTAGCGTACACGGGGTGTCAGTTGGTTTTTAAAAACACCTACCAATTGGTATATTAGCTGACCACTGCAATAACGCTTATATAAAATGTGATTTAAATAAATAAAAATCTTAAAATAGCAAAATTGGTTGGCAAATCGAGCGTCAAGCAGTAGAAAGCACTCAAGAAATGACGTAACGGGCCGCGACGTGAACGACTTTGCAATTGGGTAAACAAGGATGAAAACACTCAAAGAGATTGAAAAAAAGAACCACAATGGCACTCATATTTATGTTGCTATTTAATATTGTGGTTTGGGGTTCATATATAAAAATTTAAATTACCCATTGAAATCCTGTATTATAATTTTTTATCATTTTACACAAATTTAGGAATTTATATAAAGTGAGGTTTTTAAAGCCCGCAAAAGGTAAACTCTCAGTTCAAATTCATCGTTCTCATGGAAACTATATAGGGCGTCCTTCTTTCCTTATCCGGCGATGTCCTTCCAATGTAACAGTTATTGTATAAAAGTAAGCAATCAGCAAAATAGTCCTGCGATGAATTCATTGAACATAAGACAAAATTGGTTACCCAACAGTTGAAATGTTCATTGTTGGTCCAACGTTGGTTAAATATTACCACGTGTTTTAACAGTGCTATTGTTACCAAGTATTTAATTATATCCAATCAAAATATTGAGCAAAACTAAGACGCTGCAAGATTTATTGATTATATGATTAATTTTCATCTTTCCCCAGAGATGTAGGCCCATGGAAACGTTTAAAAAAGCATCCGCTGTACCGGAATCAGCCAGACAACATCTGTATTACTAGCAAATTTAGCAGGGTACTCTAACCATTCAGGTTTATAATCAGAAGCTGGGTATGCAAACGAGCGCGAGCGATAGATTAATTCTATCGGTATAATGTTTTATGTTGAAATTTTAACTACTAAGTTCTCCAGGTAGACAAGGATGAATATTTATTAATTTTTCCCTGGAGATGGCCAGCGCCAGCGCAACGCAAGAGTTGAAGAAAAATGTGCCCTTGGCCGGCCTGGAACCGGCAACCTCATAGCACGGCGCTCTTACCAATTAAGCTATAACAACAAGTCTATGATATGAAAAGAACTTGTCTGCAAACGATTCACGTCCTACTAGTCTTTCATGCTCTAAGTTTTTCTATTTTATGTTTTGTTTCTGTTTGCTTGCTTTTTTGTTTACAAACGATAAGAGTAGGCTTGGAAACTGATTATTGTATTTATTGTTAAGGACCTCTGTCGTTATGAGCCATTTTTAATAGTCTTTGAAATTGACTGCGGTTTTAAGCTTTAATTTTTAATGCCTTTAATGCAATTAATTAAAGGCCACAGTGATCGGAGATTTTCTAAAGCGTCCAAATACCGTGTGCATTTGGCGTAGCGGCCTATAAATCGCTAATAGTTTTTATCTATCAAGTAGAAAGCACAATATGAAGACGAACAGAATTTAATTAAACAGTCAATGCGGTGTTCAATGGAGAGGTGCTTATAAATAATATTTAATCCTAAAACACATTTTTGCAGATGACTTTCACAAGTATCCTGGGAGCTAGCAGACATTTGTTATAATCAGAGAGAACGTTCATGTGACCGTACAATTGAGTATATACACATTTTTTTGCTGAAAATGATAGCTTAGGGTGTGTAGAATAAGAATCTGCCGGGTTCGCGGTGCCACGTGGGCATCCTTGGGCGTTTGAGAAATCCAAGATGGCGTCGCCATAAATGATAATTATCTATTCAACCCTATATTATCAAACTATGGAGTTACTAGATATACTATAGGATCCAATGAACAAGTGTATGGTACTTGTAACATTAGGTCATACTTCAAATTCACAATGGAAGCCAAATCCAATAAGTTGGCGTTTTGGGGAGAAGGTCATTCTATCAAGATGAAAAAAATTATAGACTTAAATCGGACCACCCCCTTTAAAAGTCCATTGTTTTGATATGTGAAAAAATCAAGTGCGTTATAAGGGAGCACAGTACAAAATCCCTCCGTCGTTGAAAGTGCAACACCGCTATAATTTTCATTGCTCTAGGTAAGGCAGGGGCAAAGATATGATGGATACAGGAGAGCGCATAAAGCACTTGTTTGAATAGGCAGACCATGTACTGTGCCCCCTCAAGCTGCTTCATATACATGAGTTACGTGAACATGCAACGTTACATATCCCTAACTTCCCTTAACTGCATTTTAATGTACTTTTTGATAAAGTCACGGAGCGGAGGGGAAATTGCCCCAAGATCTAACAAGAAAAATAATGCTACCTCCTTTTTGTTTGCGGTGATCGTCAGATTTTCCTCTAGGGACGTTTAAAACATATGATTTTTGGAAGATTTTTCACAATAGGACTTGAAGTGCCCCTTAATGACCTTTGACCCTATACTGACCGCAGACCAGACCACTACTTTGATGAAGGATCTCAGCTTTTTCATATGTATGAGTCAAGTGACAATGCAACGCCCATTGTAGGAGTTTTTTGTTTTTGTTTTTTGTTAAAAATGAAATTGGCCACTGTGGACCCAAATAACCTGGAACAAAATATAATAGGTAAAGTTTTGTACAGGGTCTTAAGCTTTATTACATGATAAGTCACCCGGTGAATTACTTTCTAGCCGTGGGGAGAGTTTTATCAGATTTTAGTTGAAAATCACCTTTTTTTAACGCCGTGCCTAATTAATGGCTTCCAAGTGCAGTAGGAACGCCAACCGACGCATATATAGCCGTTAAAAGGTCATTTTAAGGGTTGAATTTGGTGAGCGGAATTACCATGAGCACTCGTGGGTATCGAGGAACGATATTTTTCGCGCGGTTTTCTTAGCAATTTATTGAATTAATATTAAACACCGGAGAGAGGGCCAATTATTCCCACAGACTCCTGAATTAGTCTTAGATATGTAAAGTATGTTTTATAAAAATAGACAATTTTTCAATCGGCTTCTCCACAGTCGATATAAGGCACATTTAGTCATGATGAATTCGGGCAGAATTTTGCAATGTTTACATTTTTCAAGTACCTGCGAATGTGCATTTTTTGTTTATCAAAATGAAAATGACTCATTTTTAGAATGATGAGATAAAAGTATGGATATTTCTCTTCTGATAGGATTTATCAATGGCAATGACCGAACTTGTTAGAAAATGCGGTTTGAAAACACGTTGTCCCAAAATGATATTCGACAGATAGATCAACTATATAGAACCTATTAGAGTTGATCTATGCTCTTCAGTTCTTACATGTGTCACCTGGTCAGCTCTGTTAGCAAGCGCGCTATTAAAGTAATGCGGCGATTACGAGTTCGAGTCCTGCCAAGGGGCATCATTTTAAATTTTTTATCACCTATGTACGCTGGCCGCTCCAGGGAAAAGTTAAATATTGATGGTATACTGTTATTACATCAATTTATTATTTTTCCTGATTCATTTGGGGGGGGGGTCTTAAGGAGTAGGCGGCGAATTTTTTCGTGGGGCCCTTTCCCCTTCAACTGCAAGTGTACCCACCGTACTAGACTGAGCACCTTTTTACCGGTTATTCTCACGAAATAATCAAATGCACAGAGTTGAAGGGGTTCACGGGCTTTATTCCGTATTGGCTTAATGATTTGTTTCACAGAACGCTTGGGGATTCCAATGCAGTCGTCATTCAGTATTCATTACTTTTGTATCTTATCTGTTAGAGTGCTCATTCTTTTTGAAAAAACGATACCATTTCCCAATATAATATAACCCAATTTAAGCACCTATTTTTCCTTCTGGAAAGTGTCCAGAGGACACAAATACAAGCTCGGTTTCTTCTAGCGTAAAAAACATTTCTGCACGAGGTTCGTATCCACTTGCATCATGCTTGCGTGTCATTTGTCACGCATGCAAACACCTTTCAGGTCGAAAACACCAAACTGCGAAAAATGGCCGTCTGAAAAGGCCATCTTCAAGAGTTTTTTTTAAGACAAACTAATGTACATCAAGACTTAAACCTGTAGCATTTTTCGTAGATGGCGAATTCTCATGGGCTTTTTAAAATGTTATTTGTTGTTGTTCTGACTCTGACTTTCGCCCATTTTGGTGTTACGTATTTTCGGCGGTGTTTAGCTTTAAATTATCTGGCAGGAATTCACAAGCTCTACCCAAGTTCTACTGGAAATCAAAGTTTAGGATCTTATATGCATGGTAAGTAACATAAATTGAACCGAAATTTCATATCATTTCGAATTTTAAATTTTCTTCGGGACTAGCACCCGCAAATCTGAGCGCTTGGATTTAAATTTTGTGCGTCTTTCATATCGGGGTCAGTCCTGTAAAAAATTTACCGGCGGGAAAGAATGCCACTGGCGTTTCCGACTGAGGGTTGCTGTGTTATGCACTCTCTGATCCAAAAAACCTGCCGCAAATCGATTGTGGTTTTGTTTTTAGTGACACGTATGAATATCAGTTGATTTCAAATGCTTTGGAATCTATTTCTTCCATCTTTCATTTTTTCCTAAAAGTTTTAAAATTTAAATTGCCCCCCCCCCCCGATTTGGTTTGTGCTCACACTGAGTCACCGTCGGGAGGAAACATATGACATAACAGGGGTGTTGAGTCCGGTGGTACCGGTAACCAACTTGGTCTATAAATAAATTGATGATTGAGCCCATATTTATTGGTCAAGTTATAAATATGGGGGCGAGCGTAGTTCGAGCCCAACACAATATTTTTTTTAAAAACGGACAATTAAATATTGGGCGAAAATCATCCAATTTTATCATTCTTATGTTTTGGATCCAATAATTTCCCACACTTGGATCCATATAAACATAATAATGGTCAAAATCGTGCAAGGACTGTTAGAGATATAAGTTGGAGAAATGTTGAAAGAAAGGAAGAAACCATACAGATGCAAAACATAGTCGAGTTCCTCGACCGTGTACTTGCATTTACAGAGCTAAGGTAACAAGGTGTAAACTCTGCAATGTACGCTTAGGAATTGAAAACGGTTTTTACTTTATTTCATGCGATGTCTTTAGTTATCCCGCCCGTAAACGTAACCAACGCGACGGTACACGTCTATGGTTGGCCAACACCGGCAATACTTCGCGGGTTCGAAGTTAGCCAATTACCATTGGTGTTCGAGTACGTGGGTTATTGGCCAACCATATACGGAATAAAGCGCATTACACGTAACAATGAGATTAATTCGTACATACAATAACCCACGTACTCGAACACCAATGGTGATTGGCTAACTTCGAACCCGCGGGATGAACCCAAGTATTGGCGGTGTTGGCCAACCCTACACGTCACGGTGATAACGGGAGAGTCGGCAGTTGCAATGAGTCCTTCATAAATGGCGACTAATTAGGCTTAACAGATTATAACATCGATGGATTATAACATCTGCAGTTTTCCCGGTAATGTTACTTTACTATTTATATAAAGTAGAAAATGACTTACCGTCTGGACACGGGGGAGTATATGCCTCCACGGAGCTATTTTTCATAATAATGATGACAGAAATTACCTGAAATCGATACAAACATAATATTACAGTCTTGCAAAAGTAAGCGAATGGGTTTTCTTTTTTTAATTCAGCTTCAGATAACACTTTCAATAATTCCAATCGTTTTCAACGATCTTTACCAAAAAGTAGGTCATACATTGGCTGGTCCTTGGCCCTTACAAGCATGTCATGTTGGGCCCATGAGTACATATTTAATAATGATATTTATTTGAGTTACTTATGAAATACAAAGGCAAATGAACAGAGTAACTAAGGAAAGAAAAATGGGCTACACAGCCCAAACGCGTTATCAGTGCAATTCTCTCCATGGAATATACATACAAAATAGTGTAGGCATAAAGTTGAGATGTGAAAACAATACAGGCAATGCTGGTATTAACTTTTCAGAAAACACTGCTTACATAGAAACTTGAAATTTGGAAGAGAGCTGGCCTGCCGATTGTGAAGAGCAACGTTTTCCCAAAGTCTAGGAAAGGAGACAAAGACAGAATTGTAGAAGATATTAGTCCTTGCCTGCCAATGTAGAAATCTGTCTTGAGAAATACGACTTCTGTGAAACAAAAGTCGATGAAAAATGCTGGACCAATATCATTTAACAGCTTGAAACAAAACTGCAACCGCTGAAATTTAAATAAATCATCTACACTCAATAGACCAAATTCAGACAACCCGTCGGTGTACTCTACATCCTCCCCAGAGTCCTGTTTCCTATAAAGGACTCGTGTAATCCTCCCCTGAAACTTTTCAAGTCAACTAGTGTAACATGCATTATATGGAGGCCAAACGTCTGAACAGTAATCGAGAAGAGGGGGAATAAAAGCTTTATAGAGATTCAGAAGAGTGGAGAAAGGCATATTTCTTGTGCACCTTATTAGGAAACCCACAAGACGAGATTTTGTTGCACAAGAAATCTACATGAGAGGAAAATGAAAGATTGGAAGAAAATAGAGTACCAAGCAATTTGAAATCAACTGATTTCAGGCGTTCACTACCCAAAAGGTAATCCGATTTGCTGCAGGTTTTGGATCTAGAGAAGTGCATAACAGCACACTTGGAAGCATTAAGTAGAAGCTTGTTTGTGACTGACCAACTGTAGAGTTTGTCTAGATCATTTTGCAAATCAACCACATCATTTGGTTTTTTCACCAATGTCATCAGCAAACTAAAAAAGAGAAGAAGCCACATTCAAAGTATTATCACTGACAAAAAATAAGGAAAATGATATAGTATGGGACAGTGTGTCATTTGTTGAGCTTTTTTGCTAAATTGGGAATTGTTTGGTCTTAACACTTAAGTTGCCTAAGGGGGGGGGGTCCATAGTCCCCAAGATTTGTTTGTCGGCGATTTCTCACTCGTTCAAATAGTTCGAACTCGAATTTTTTGAATGTGTAACTTATTACGATGCGCTTCTTCCCATAAAAAAAACCTTACTTACAAGTTCTTCCGTTAATGAGGATAAGTAGCTTGGGTCCTAGGAACCCCCCCCCCTTAGGCACAACGGGAGGTATTTACAAAATAAAAATTAGCAAAACCCTGTTGCCAGAAATATTTTTCTCCTTATGTATGTTCATATGCATGTGATGAAACAATAATTTAATGAAGTAATCAGAAAAAATAATTAACCTTTAGTGTGAAAAGAAGCGTTCCATCATCGAGCGATGCGCGCCTTGCTTGTACAACCTATGGAAAATACGACAGCCCCCACAACAAAAATACAAGAATGTACCAAAATGGTAACTGTTTTGTGTAAATATATGTAAATTGGTCCTTTTAGAGCAGATATAAACATCAAAATGATTTGCAATGTGTATGCTGTGGAAGCAGGGTCGCAGAAACAGAAGAAACTATGTAGGCACCGGGCAGATCCAGTATCGTTTCAAAGGTGACGCACCCCTGGGAAGAACATAATTTTGCGAGATAAAATCGTAAAAATTATAAAATCAGTTCTAAGGTGTTCTCACGTCTTGATGTGCACGTTTTCTCAAAATGAATTACAATTGCCCAATTTCTTGTGAAATCTATCACATAAAAAACTCGGTATCAAGATTTGCTAACTCCCGCGATACAATATAAGCGTAAAGTATGTACGAACGTTGCACTCTAAAACAGCGGCTAAAGTGCACACACTCAGTGTGTTCGAGCCTGATCAGATGTTGTGATCGTGTTAACAAAAATCATGGCGCCTTCTGTACCCCGAAAAAGTCGTGGAAAGTGCATTATGTTCTTAATTCCTGATGTGGAGGATAAAATAAAGCCATCTACAGATAGGTGGAAACACACGACACGAAAGACGCGGCTGGATTTTGTGAGTTGAGCGGATTCATTGCCATTGGCCGGAGAAGTCACTGCTTGCATGCATGTCATCGCCCATCGTTTGATTGTACGATACCGTGCTCAGCCTGCACCTGGTCATCAAATAACACGATTCGTCCTATTTGTTTGTGAAATGCCATTACTAACTGCTTTGTGTTTGCCTATATCATTTATTAATATTGTCAGGCGGCCATGGCATTTGGGGTTATGGCATTATTATTGTTCATCTCGCAAGTAGCAGCGTCAATCACTGTCAGACTGTACTGTAGTCGACTGGTAGCCATGTTAACGCATGCATGGCTTGGTTGGTCCCTGGTCCTGAAGTAACTTCCGTATTTTTCAAGGATAATTCAGGATTGTCTCTAAGTGAATTTTCCCTATAAAAAGGTCAAATGAACTGTTGTTTTTACTTTAGCCCTCTTCAAGCGTAGCATTATCACATGGGCTACAACTTGACTTTGTGAATTTGAGTGGAGGGACAAGGTTCTCATAGTGGGGCAAAAGGCAGTCACACACACCGACTTGTTACTATTTTTGCCCAATGAATTACTGGCTTTTTTTCCCTTTTAATTACATGGGGTGACCCAATCGACAACCTTTTACACCATTTTCAATCCCTCAAATGAGATTTGGTGTTTAGCAGAAGTATGAAAAGAAGAGTCACAACGCATATTTTTTCTAAGTCATTAACCCTATACCCAGTAAAATTTAGGGGCATGGGATTAAGGTGGAAATATTTCCATACAAAACGTCTCCATATTTAATTAGTGGTCGACCCTATCATGGTCCGACTTTCCATATCATATTTAATATCTGGCCTCACACATAGAAATGTATCTCGCCAAAACATCTTATTACAACTTTTGCGTTATTA
>JAMKCH010023703.1:0-17633 GCA_023653785.1 Ophioderma brevispina
GTTTTATGATTTTCAAAAATCTATTGTTTCAAGTTGTTTTACCCTGATTTAACCGATTTTCTCAATTTTTGTGTGTTTTTTGTGTTCTGGTGTTAACTTTGGCAACTTCTCTTAGCTTTTAAATAATAGAGTCAAAAAAGTATCCATATTAATAACATTACAACCACTATGTGTGATGATTTGATGTAGTACTGCATTTTAACAAAAAAAATCCGCCCGCCCGTCCCGATTTTGCGCTGGCCCGTTACTCCGCAATACAACATTTTTTTTGTTGTGGCCTAACCCGGTGGCTTTGAAATAATACTTTATTCCCAATTATCATGGTATTACTAAGATTCTTGAACTAATAGTGGAGGTGGGGCTATGAAATTTGGTTGTTGAAGTTATGTTAATTGTTGGCAACAACTATAAACGTTAATACTGGGTCTGACTATTCGAAAAATCGATGTTGCCCATTTTTCAATTGACCTTTAGTGACCTTGACACAGGTCAAAGGTCAAAATGGAAAAATGGTCAGAAATCGTCCAAAGTATACGACCTTGGTACCAAAATGTGGCAAATTTTACAAGGAATTATCTGTAATGATACTTACTTGTTATTGGACCTTCGTTTCTTGTAATGTGTAAAATTAAACCATAAGTAGAGACAATAATATGCAGAAAATTGCCTTATGCAGGCCATTTCTGTCAAGAGTTAAGGCCTCAAGTTCTGCACAAATGTAGTCATCTGTAAAAACCACTCTACTCGCTTTAAATACAGAATGAATCCTACACAATTCCCATTATTTCTTGCTATTAGCCTAATTCCCAAGGTAATTAAAGTAAAGCAAGTTGTTTGTAAAAAATTTGCAAGAGACATTAAATGATCGATTGTAGTCGAGTCTATACCAAATACATGTAACGATTGTCGTTATACAGTTGAAATAAACCACGATTCGCACTTCAGAGACAAAAAGTATGTATTATATTATCTTAACACAACCAATTCTTCATGGGAGTACCCGTGAAGAAATGTAAGTTAGACATGGAGTACCCACCCTGAATGGGTACCACATCGCCGGCCGCAAAAAGTGGGGGTAACATCCACCTAGGTACACACGCCGTAGCCTAACCCACTAGTCACCCCAGGCGGGAGTACCTGCTGGGTACTCCCAGGCAAATGAGCTTTGAGCTTTGTGTGATATTTAGTAATGGTATCCATTATTTAAACATTGGGTCACATATTTTATACGTTTTGACACAAATGTCATAATAAGGGTTTTTGGTGATGTTCAACTCAACATAAATGTTGCTAAGACTCGAAAACCCAATGGCGAAAGTCGTAAAATAAAATGGAATGTTTGGGCCCTCTATGGTCCAAAGTGCTGTCTACTAGGTAGCCGGTAGGGGTGTGTTGTACTGTGAAGTTACTCCTGTGGAGTAGCTGCAGTGGTACTCCACTACTGGGGGGGCTTTTTGTTTTGTTTTAACATGGGGTACAGTCGGCACCTAGCAGGCCAACTGCAGAGTACACTAATGGATGGGGTACTGCTAAGTAAACATAGCTTCTATCCATCCAAGTGACATGTGTACTTCGCAAGTATACTTAGTTTTAGGTACTGCATCCATAGTGTGTCAAGGGGTACCCTCGGAGTAGAGCTAAGAGTACTCACGGAGTCTGTAGTTTAGCCTAAGATCTGGGTTACACCGTAAGTAGGAATCTTGCTGTGTAGTATCAGTCATAGTATGATGTTTTATTTTCGATCCCATCCAGAGACCCGGATAGTATCGTCTAAAGCAAGATCAAGTAGTCACCCTATACCTGGGGGGGGGGGATCTCAGGTTTGGTTTGGTAGGGACGTGCCACCGGAGGTGTACCATAGCTACACAATTGTTTGCCCAAAAAAGGGACCCATAGATTTACCAGAGATGTAAATGTTGGGCCATATTTATGCAAATTTATTTGCCCTTTTTTTTTTTTTTTTTTTTTCCCTTTAAAATGTGGACAATTTTTAATTAGAGTGAGAAATTGAACTAGTTTTCAACAATTTTTGGAAAAAATGGGTTTCCGATTGAGAAAATAGTGAAAAACGACCCATTGTCCTATACAAAAATTGGCATGAAAAAAGGGTCTTGATATACCAGAAGGCTAAAAATTGAGACTGATGTCTGTGGCAAGTCCCGTATGATCATTTGTGATGTTAGATTGACCCCCTTGCATATACCCACCCCATGCATCACAGGTGCTATAATTGACCATTTGTTGGTAAACCAATTATGTTACACAGTTGTAAAAAAGTGCAAGACAAAATGTGATTCTCTTCATTTGTTTTATGCTGTATCCTTTTCAAACATAGACCCTGAATAGTCTGTCTATAGGCTAAAAGCAAGATCAAGTTAGCGTCACCCCCCCCCCATATAGCTGTTATTAAAGACACTATCCGTGATTTGCTAAATCAGCAAATTCGAAAAAAAAAATCATCAAAAATCAGATTAGGCAACGATGCAACAGGTACAGGTATCCTAACATACCCTGCAATGATAAACCAGAAGCAACCTAAATAAGGACAGGGGAATCGGAGATTTTAGCATACGGTGCCGAACGGACACTACATACACACGTAATTGAATGGAGAATCGTATCTTGGAACAATGCCGTTTTCTCCTTTCTGTCAATTCTACAGCGGGAAAAGGTAATTATGAGACTTTACAGACTTATCCTTCACTTGAAGCTATTCTGCAAAATTTCAATAATTTCAAATCACTGATAGTGTCTTAATGCCCATCGTTTAGTAACTGAATTGTGTTACAAGGTTAGTAAAAATGTTCCTGCACCAAAATTGCGTCCATTAGTCCTAGATGATAGATGTGAATCGTGTCAACCAAGACGTTCAACAAATATTGAAGTGTTTTAAACAACACTGTTATCTCCATTTAGCTTTTTTTTTTTTTTTTAAAAATGTTTTTATGAAATGTTTTCATGAAATTGATCATTATTTCCCTGGTCTTATCGTGTATAGAGTGTGTGCAATTCAATCAGGCAATAGCCCATGATTAAGTAAGGTCTAAATTTTACAGAACCTAATTCAAAATAATTACCTAAGCTTATGAGTTTGTGTCATGAACGGGGGTATGGCAGTATGGCGATGGGGAATATCCCGAGATCAGCAGAGGTCACCGTCATTTCCCCCCCCCCCCCACACACACACACACACAAAATACCACAAAAAGGGGAAAAGGTCCACCTATTGTTGATTTCGTCCATAAAATGGTCAAAAGTGTAGAAAAATTGACAGAAATCCAATTTAGTGATGAGATGTTCAAAAAAAGGGCCATTTTAGGGGGAGTGAGTCTGCTTTACCAAAAATCCACATTTTCAAAGTCTCGACACCCCTAAACAAGGAGTTTTAAAAAGTACCATAAAAAGTACAAGTAATGTGATGGTCTAAAAGGCACTCCTCAACAGTATGTAAGTATAATATCCTACCCTTAAGAAGTATTGGCAATATTGGACCCCTAAGCAAGTCTAAAGTTGTGTCTCTGTATACTATACTGAATGCGCATTTACACAAAATGACCGAACCGATCGACTCCGAAATTTTCCCAATTCGTACCTAATGTGAGTTCAGTCCCGGTTTCAGTGTGAAAAGTACACCCTTTTTTCAAGATTTCAGTGGTTTTGCTACCCTTTTTACGTGATGTATCATGCACAATCTTTGAAAATATACCCTTTTTAATACTGTTTTCTTTTCTTGTCGCGCATGATATCCCCTTTATCAATGAACATGACCATCCCCCGGCTCCTTGGATGAACGAATAATCTGGTTGAGACTGAAAATATAACTAATTAAGACTAACTTTTGTCTCTGTAGTGCGAATCGTGGTTCTTTCACGGTTATATAACTCCATTCATTCAATAGATTGGTTTACCCCTCGTCTTACCAAGGGATGGGGGGGGGGGGGTGGTTACCACCGTCCCTCGTAAACTTTGCTCCGGTGCCTTAAATAAATGCCAAAAGCTTTCATAACAATCGTAACGTAATCGTTCTCATCAGCCTTTCTGGTCATTTTAGCAAAAAAAAAATGTGTGAAGGTCGGGTAGCACCTTCACCGGGTTATGGTATGCCTCAAAGTCGAAGGGTAGGGGGATTGCCACCACCAGATATTTTATGGTACATTTTGAAAATATTAGGCACAGCATGGCTCTATAACTCTATGTTTATGTAAACCTAGTCAATTGCCGTCCATTTAGAGCTGAAAACCGCGTGAAAATCCGATAATTCCTACGATCTTTTAGCGCAAAAAAAGGGATTTTCGCCTATTTTCTCTGGAAAATGCCCAATTTTGTCGGCACAATGACTTTATGACGTCCATTGTGACGCCATACTAGGTATGTTGGTACTATATTGGTATCACTGGAAAGATGAGGACCCTAACTATCCACTAGTATCAAAATCATAAGCCATCGGTCTTTTACGACTTTCTCGAGGGGTTGGTACCCCCCCCCCCCTCCTTTGTTCAACCTGTGTTACAAAAAAGGCTTGAAGACATGGATATAGACTACTCACCATTTTCTCTTGTAATTTTTCATTCATGAATAACTTGTTTCCTATCCATGGGCATTAATAGCAAGGTATAGTGGGGATTGTGTAGGGTTCACTATACATTGTGCAAAAACCTGAGGCCTAACTCTTGCTTTGGTCAGGACCACCCGACTGGGGTCTGAATAGGCCAAATTTATGCATATTCTTGTCTCTAATTAGCTTATTGTGCATATAACAGAAAACAAAAGCTCCAGTCACAAAAAAAAAATATCATACTTCAATATTCCTTATGAAATTTCCACATTTTGTGATACAAGGTCGATATACTTTGGATGAATGTAAATGGCCTTTTGACCTTTGACCTCATGTCATGATCCTAAGGTCAACGTCAAAAAATGGCAACATCATTTTTCTGAATAGTCGACCCAGTAGAATTCATTTATAATGGTTGCCAACAATTAACATTACTTCATAAATCACTCTCTGGAGAACATAGGCCCCTCCACTATAAGGTTTAAGAGTGATTTTGTAATGTCACGGGGAAAGACTGCCGTAGTAAATGCACATAAGCAGTTCTCCAAATTACAGTGGGGAAATTCCCAAGGTGCAATCAAGCAATCATGTCTAGAAGATGATCAAGATGATTCATTGTGTTTATCACTGCAAGGTGGTCCTCTGCAGGGATTGTAACTTTCATTTCAGCCATTGGTGAACACCGATCTTAACCAAATCCATTTCTGCTTCTAAACAGCAGTAGACCATTAATATCAGTATGAATTGTTTTCGGCCGCACATTTGTAAATACTGCAGACTAGATTCGCTTGCTTTGCCAGATATAAGAGACACAATGCATAGACATTCAGGGGTTCTTGACAGCACAGAACAAGGTGGGCATACCAAGTTCCCAAAGGTTGTCACTTTCAGAAACACCAACGATGAACAATGGTGAAAATCGGCAGGCATGAAACTCTTCCTGCAGAGACGATGGACATCCACACCATAAAACTTCTGATAATAGCAGAAAACAACACATGCAACCTTAGACCAAGAGCCGTCTCAAAGCTGGAATCGTGACATTGCTATCAAATCACTCAGACTATAAACATTTCCATGCTCCTCATGTGCACATACTGTCAGCACACAGTATCATTTGGCCTTCCACTCTGTAATCCATAGGGTCCAAACATTCAAATGTAATGTATGTGGAAAAGGTTATACAACTGAAAACAATCTAAAACACACTCCAAAATTCACAAAATAGAGGAACCGCAGAACAAAGCTAGCTTACCAAGATCCCAAAGGCCACTTCTTTTAGTGATTAAAATTGATGAAAAGTCAGTAAGTGGACACGGTGAACTTCTGCCTAATAACACTTCTGGTGATAGCAGTATTGTTAGCGGGCCTCTACAGCAAGGGCTGCAGGAGAGTACACTTGCTTCAGGTTCAAATAAACACACTAGATCTAGCAAAAATGGAAACAAATATTTGCATTGCCAAAGGCCAGATCTTTCAGGTACAAAAATAATGACAAATTGGTGAATATCAGGAATTGCTTTGTAAATCTACATCTGAAACTAGATGTACATCTGGACAAGAAAATTCTGACGGCAAAGCAAGCAAAATGCGCTTGTGCAGCTCCTTCAGCAAGGACTGCAAACGATTAAATGTGTCCCAGCTTTGCATAGCAATGCCAGGTCCAAATCTGATAGTGAATCCATCAAATTCCAAAGCTCTCCTTCAGGATCACAAACATGTGGAACAAACCAATGAAATTCAACAGTGCGTTGCTCCGAATTTAAAAAAGAGGACATCAGAACATTGAAAGTAGCGATGCAGGTACCAAACCAATATCATTCAGGTGTCTAATTTCTCTACCTCAAGCTGGTAAAAATCCTTTCAGTGTACATATTGTTCAGAATGCTTCTCAATTCTGGAGTCACTGGCATTGCATGCCAGATCTCATAAAGAATATAAATCACTAACATGCCCCGAGTACAGTTGTAATTGTTATTTTGTAACACCATATCATTTAAGCATCCACTCTAAAACCCATGTAGCAAGTAATAAAAAGCCCCATCGATGCAATATCTGTAAAAGGCGTTATAGCACTGAACGCACATTGACAAAACACATGAAAATTCACACAACTGAAAAACCCTTTTGATGCACACAATGTGAAATGTGCTTCTCTATTAGAAGTGATTTAAGACGGCACTCACAAAGTCATCCAAGTAGTGACCCACACAAATGCTAAAATTCACAGTAACTATACGCGATTTTTGTGTGATGTATGTGGTAAGGGCTTTAGCCATAGATCAAGTTTGATTATTCATTCTCGAACTCATAGAGGAGAAAAACCATTTAAATGCAATGAGTGTGGACTGTGTTTCTCCATGAAAGCAGGTCTGGTCCGCCATACTTATAAAGTACATGATGCAAGGGGAAGGGGAAACCAGGAGGAGAAACATCAGTGTGATGTGTGTGGCAAGTGCTTTAAGATGAAAGCCAAATTGAGGGAGCATCAAAGGATTCATACCAGTAAAAATCTTCGCCAGTGCATACAATGTGGAATGCAATTTGTTAATAAACAAAAAGTGGATGCACATCTTAAAAAAAACACGGGTGAAAGACCTTTTCTGTGCCCTCAATGTGGAAAATCTTACATCCATAAAGCTGCTTTAACCACACACCTCAGGATTCACTCTGGGGAAAAACCTTTCCTATGTAGCCAGTGTGGAAAAAGGTTCCATGACAAATCAATTCTGGTAAGACACATCAGATCTCACTCAAATTATAAACCTTTCCCGTGTATGCACTGTGGAAAGTGCTTTCGAGAGAAATCACATTTAAACGTTCATGAGAAAACTCATGGTGGAAAAAAGACGCATCAATGTAAAATATGCAAAAGGTGGTTCACCTATGGGCAACATTTGCGTGCACATATGAAAAAACACAGGATAGTGAAATACTCGTAATCCCTGACTGCAACTCTGTTAAATGAGCTTTTGTGTCGCTTGTCTTAAGGCAGGAAGACACATAGGGATCACTTTGTCTAGACCCTGCGTGATATTTTTTAGGAGAGGTGCAATTTTTTTCCAAAGGAGAGGGCGAATTTGGTAAAAGTGAACTGTTTTACATAAATTTTAAATCTTTTTTTTTTGACAAACGAGCATAAGTCTATTTTCTCGCCCTTTTTAGCTGTTTGTAAGGTCTTTTGGGAATTAGGGGTGTCCACCCCTGCCCCCCCTAGAAGTAGCTAGCTGCATGCTTTAAGTCCAACCAGTAGGTGAGGACACCAAGTCTATGTGAGCAGAGTTTTGTCTGGCATAGGTTTTCGAAGCGGGCGTGTTTTAAGTTTAAAAACACGCACATAGGCCTAAGTGTTGAGTAGTTTTAACATACTCAGTATAGGTCTTTTTTGGAAGTAGGGGATGGTTCTGAATATTCTAAGTATTGAATTTCAATTGTATAAGACCAAGTTAAGATTTTGTAACCAATGGATAATATTCCATTAACCTGGCTGCGAAGCACTCAACCGCATTATAATGTATACAAAGCGGGCAGAACAGCAGCATGAATGATTGCCCAGTGAAGGCGAGCACTCCATTGGCAATCGACCGTCCAATCAGACCGACCAATCACAGCGCAGCACGATCTCAATAAATAGCGATGTTTTCCAGTCAACTGCATCACCAAGACGAACTCAAATTGCTATCAACAGAATGAGAATCAAAGCTAAAACTGCTAGACAAATCATCGATCACTTATATACATGCGCCTATTGCGATCCAGGTATGGCAATGTCAACATGTTCACAATCTCAATGAATGCCCAAGAACAAACACACTTCGCCAACAACTACTTCACCATCTTAAACCAGAACAACATGTAAGCAACAAACACAAACTAGCGATCAACATCCTCAAAACACAAACACTACGCCAATACCAAGAACTCCAACATTACAAAATATACAAACCACAACACTAAATAAACAAAATCAAGTGTAAACCAGTAACTTTTTAAGTAGTCCTTTTATAATCCAGGGGTCAAGCAATAGTTTGCAATGACCCGGCTCCAATGGAACAAACCATGAAACTGAAAACTCAACTGCATCATTTGGTTCTACGGGCCAAGAATGATGAACAGCAAGCTTGGCTGTTCATGGATAAGGGTCAAAGTGAGGACCCGCAGCTGATGGAATCGGGAAAGAGGCCCCGAGTAATGTCACAAAGATTAATAGTAATTCGGTTTCCAAAGAGAAGGAGACTTAGTCCCAAGTAAGGGCAGTAGTGACATTATGATAATGTATGTGTCTAGAAGCAGTTTCTATTACAACTCGAAAGAAATAAATGTTTGTATAAGTACAACTCGAAAGGTGATAATGTACCCAAGTAATATTTAATTGTTCATAGTTTTGAACACTGGTATATGACCAAGAAAGTGTTGTCGGGTTCATAGTTTTTGAACATTGAGTAAAATAGGTCTTACTTCAACCGTTTACTAGAAACCAAGATAAGGTTTCTCCCAGCTTTAAAGGGTTTATGGAATAAAGCAATAGCATGCCAGACATTTAGTGTCAAGTTATAAACAGAGAATTTTCCAAGTTAGGAAAATTTTCTCTCTCTCACTCTAAGCAGATCAAGATAGATTCATAGCGAGTCCGGCTTGATGCAGGTACCATCTGTGCCCCTCATTTATTTTTTACGAGCATAATCTATTTTCTCGCCCTTTTTAGCTGTTTGTAAGGTCTTTTGGGAATTGGGGGTGTCCACCCCCTTCCCCCCACTGGTTACAGGCCTGAATTTGAATTTGTTGTTGTCTGCTGATGATGTTGTCTAAGGTGTAACTGGGTATTTTTATTTTTGTTGATGGGGTCAAAGATCACATACCAAGGTCAAAGGTCATTGAGCTCAACTTATAAGTAAGCTGAAAATGTGAAATTGCCTCATTGAAAATTAGAAGTTCAATTGAAACCAACTTGGTTTATTGATATTACTCAGAAACCCCCCACATCTATTTGAAGTCTCATTTATTATGACAAAACCTGAATAAAACAAAAATTACGCCGGTGACACACTTTTGACCACTGAATTTGTATATTTAGGCCACTAACGACAGTTCTGTGTAATTTTAACGAAAATTCTTGCGGGCAAATATGATTTTTATTTAAAAATGTAGTTTTTCCACGTCTTTCAATGGAGAATGGGCCTATAGAGGGCGCTATAACATACAAAACATGACCTTTCTAGGCCTATATGGCAAGATTCCCGCAATGGATTTGTCTGAATTTTGCAAGAGATGATAGCTCTTGCATGTCCCTACTTATATCATTGTCAAAATTGTTGTCGCCACTGCTTTAAAAGTGGTTTCTAAAAATAAAAGAGACAATTTGTATGGGGTCAAACATCTGTGCCTCATTTGTTTATGATTCAATGGTCTATGAAAGTCTATACCCCCTGCGGGTTCGGGGTTAAGAATTGGCCCGATGTGTTTCCCTGCATGTCGTAAGAGGCGACTAAAAGGGGCCCCCTGCGGGTTCGGGGTGAAGAATTGACCCGCTGTGTTTCCCTGCATGTCGTAAGAGGCGACTAAATGGGACATCTCGTCCAATTAGGCCTGACTACTAGCTCCAACAGGGATATTGGTTGAACTTTTATAATGCCTTGATCTTGTTTTTAGATCATCTTATATTGTTTTTAATTTATGAAATTATAATGTAAATAGTATGTTTTTTGTGTTTTTTGTTTTATTTTTTAATTGTTAGATTATGATCATGCTATAAAACCCATTTATTTCTGTGTTTATGATAGCTTAAACATAAACCATGGTTTTTTTTTAAATCATGGAGGTTTAAGCTTGATACCCCTAACCGAGAGTTTGGGTATGGGATGTGTTTTGTATTTATCGTTTAAATTCCCTGCGGGTTCGGGGTTAAGAATTGGCCCGATGTGTTTCCCTGCATGTCGTAAAAGGCGACTAAAAGGGACATCTTGTTTGCCGTGAGATGCGACTCGTGTCGGAGGAGGAGAGGATCCTGGCAGTTGAGGTGAAGCTGTGTGCTGCGGTGCAGTGGAATCAACACACTGCTTTGGCCTCAACTTCTCCTAGACGAGAGGTTGTTTAGTCCTGTATTCAACCAACCGGCTGGTGGCGGCTTGCCTCTAAAGACTCATTTTGCTGATGATTGTTTATTGGAGACATATTGGGTACTTATGTACCCTTGTTACGTAATTTGCTTCCTGGGCCTTTAGCAGGCGGCTGCTTAACAGGTTAATTGAGGGGACGCCTTTTTTTCTTTTTTTTTGTTTCCTTGAGATATTCTCCGGGGTATCCTTGGCATAAGTGAGTGATGATGTGCCACTTAACATGTATTGTGTCCCTGGTTGGGCTCCGTGGTGGGTGGGGAGCTCTGGAGATGAATCTCAATTCCTTTAATTATGAATTTCAACAACAAACCTTGACAAATAACCCTGTTAAACGTAAAAGAGATTGTGATCCGGATCCTGTAGTTGATGATTATTTGCTCACGTTTAGTGATTGAAGGCATTGATGATAACAACCCTATCGAAAATCTTTCCCCTTTTGCTGTAAGCAAGGGTATTGAAGGCATTGCTGGCAATGTGAGAATAATAAGAAACTCAGGTCTGGGGATATTTTGGTGGAGGTCGACCGGAAGATTCAGTGATAACTCAAAATGACTACCATGCTTGCCAAGTTTCCGTTAGAGTACTCCTCATAGAACTCTTACTCTAAGAAGGGTGTTATTAAATGCCATGACATTAAGAATGGTTCTGATGATGCAATTTTGAGTGGGTTGGCATCTCAAAATGTCACCCATACTCATAGAAATTTTTGTATGATTTTTAAAAGAGATGGTAAAAAAATCAGTACGGGTACGTTTATACTTACTTTCAATGCGATAACTTTACCCAAGTCAGTAAAATTGGGTTACCTTCAGGTGCCAGTAGAGGATTACATCCCTCGCCCTACAAGATGTTTGAAATGTCAACGTTTTGGCCCTTAAGACATATTGTAGAAGGTAGAAGTTTGTGAAAAGTGTGGCAAAGAGGGCAACAATGATTCAAATTGTAAGGAACCTGCTAAATGTGCGAATTGCAGTGGAATCGATCGGCAAATTCTAGATCCTGTCCTAAAAGGGTAGAAAAAACAGGAAATCCAAAAAATCAAAGGGACAGGTAACCTGACTTATAAAAAAGGCCAGAAATACTCTTCCATTCTCGTTACGGGATCAAAAGATTATGCTAATGTTGTGAAAAGTGGGCAAAAATCAATATTCTAAGACATCATTTCCCACAACAAATCTTGTTTGGCTAATGATTTTGCCCGTCCTAACAGTATTTAGAAATTGTAATGAAAAAAGGCAAGTTGATAAGAATATTGCAACTAAGATGACTTGCCTAGTAGATTCGTAGTCTTCTAGAGATCCTGCTAAAGAAAACAATCAAGTCATCAAAGGTGTCAGTCTGTTCAGGCATCGACTAAACTCCGAAGTAGATTTGCAGAAAAGAAAGAACCCCCTCCCCCCCCCCCCCCCCCCCCCCCCCCCCCCCCCCCCCCCCCCCCCCCCCCCCCCCCCCCCCCCCTCCCCCCCCCCCCCCCCGAAATAAAAAATGGAGGAATGATAAAGGTTAACCTAGTTCTCTCAAGCTAAAGAAACTAGGTAATCCCAAACAATTACAACACATAATTCGACTCGTCAAAGAAATCAGGTAATACTAAACATTCTCACTCATTACGCATTTCAAACGCGGATCAACGGATACTATTCAGCTTTATAACAAGGTTGACGGCACTTTTGTCAGGTGATGAGGAGGCATGGACTTTTTTGTCCATGAAACGCCTGAACAACGTAAGTGATAGTAGGAAGAGGTCCTTTAACTCTGTTAAAAAGTGGGCTTAGACTCCAATATTGAAGAAGTTAAATGCCTTATAAATGACAGTGAACCATCTATTCTTTTGTCTCAAGAAACTCGTCTTAAAGACAGTGATTCTAATAAAGTTGTTTGAACACTTAAGTGCCTAGGGGGGGGGGGTTCCATAGTACCCAAGATTTGTTTTTCGGCGATTCTCAGTCGTGAAAATATTTTGAAAATATGATGTGTTGTAATTGTGTAAACTTATTGATGCGCTTCTTTCCATAAAAAAAATTGCTCAAATTTCTAGTACAGTTAATGAGATAATTAGCTTGGGTCACTAGGAAACCCCCCCCCCTTAGGCACCAACGGGAGTGTGATTTTAAAAATAAAAATAGCAAAACCCTGTTGCCAGAAATATTTCTGCTTATGTATGTTCATATGCATGAAAACAAAATAATACATAAACAGAAAAAAAATGAACCCTTTATGTGCTGAAAAGAGAGCGATTTCCTATAAATCGAGCGACTGCGGCAATTGCTATACAAAACCTATGGAAAATAAGCCTGCACCCACAAAAAAATACAATGGAAGTACAAAATGGAATGTGTGTGTTAAATAGGGAGAAATGGGTCCTTCTAGACCAGATATAAACATCAAAATGATTTGCAATGTGTATGTGTGGAAGCGGGGTCGCGAAAATCATGCTACTTTTTGAGCGATTTTCCGCATTTCAAAAAACAATGATTTGCCCAAGTTCAGACGAAAAAACGGAACGCCATTTCTATTGCACCTTTGGCCTTGTGTTATGCCCCCTCAAAGGTGGTATGAGATATTTGAAATTTCATCGGGAAATGGGTTTCTTAGGGGGGGTTCCAGGAACCCCCCTTAGGCACCAACGTGAGTGAAAACACCTTAGGCAACGTAGTGTTAAGGAGGTGGATTTTATAAACAAACAGCTGTCTCCCCAGGGATCAGAGAGCTATTGGAGGGTCATCGATACGATTAAGGGTGGAGTCCCTCATTCGGTCATACAACTTAATACCAACTTGGAAGCAGTTGCTGTTAAAGTTAATCTTCACCGCACAATAACGTTTGTTCTGTTTTAACTTCTCCTAAATATAAATTAGGGTTTTCAGACTCCCCCATCCCCAAACCCCCCGCCTCTCCCGTCTCCTACTTTTTTTGATGAAAATTGATGAATTGGGTGGCAACTTCCTTCTCCCTTCCTTTTGGTAGGTGACTCAATGCCCATAGTGAACTTTGGGGTTGCAGGGATACCAATCGGTTAGGTGTCATTGTAGAATCTTATGGAGAAATCAGATTCTTGTATTTTGAATGATGGTCTAGTACGTACATCATAACTGCGACTGGAACTCCATAAGCTATTGATTATCATTGTTCCCCTACTATTTTATGGACTTTCTTGTAGGGGAGTTCATGATGCTCAGTGTGGTAGTGATAGTTTTCCAATCTTAATAGATATAAACGCCAATGCTTGAAGAGCGAGTTCCTAAATGTCAATTCATAAGGCCAATGGCCAGAGTTTAACGAGACTGCTTTAGCTTTAAATAATAGGCAAGCTTTTGTTAACATTGAAGATCCTCTTTCTTCATCAACTGACAATTGATTGATATTAGCCAATAAGTCAATTCCCAAGTTCGTCTCAAAAGCTTATAGTAAACACAAGCCATGGTTTAATGTGAATGTAAATCCGCTATTGATGTTGCCAAAAGGGCGTTACAGTATTTCAAAAATAGACCAACAACGAACAATTAAGAGAAATATCAAAGAAGCCGTGCTAAGGCTCTCGCATTATTAAAAAAAGTAAAAACTGGAGTTCTTGGAGGCAATATGTTATCCAAGTTACAAATTCTAGACCCGTTAAAAAAAGCTGGATATGTGTGGTAAATTATGGAAAAAAGGGAATATTACCACTTTTCATCTTGATAAATCTGAATGGTAGTAAATGTACAGAAGTCAAGATATTGCCCAATTTATTGGCAGTGAATTGAACACAATCTTCAAGCAATCATTATACTCAAACATTTCAAAGATATTAAAAAATACTGCTGAAAAACAGAATTAGATTTTTCATCCATACTGCAAGAGAGTATTAATAGGCCATTAGCCTGTTAGGAGTTTATGACTCTCTAGTAAATGTCATGCTTACGCAACTGGACCAGATGAAAATTCATTCCAATTTCTTAAGCATCTTTCACAAGAATACCTTCTTGTATTGCTTGATATTTTAACTATAGAGGGAGTCTGCGGGATGTTTCCAAATGTATGGCGTGAAGCTACAATAATTCCTGTTCCGAAGCCAGGAAAGATGCGAAAAAGGAAACAAATTATCGTCCAGATCTCTTATCCAGCTGTTTATGTAAGACCATGGAAAGGATTATTACGTCTCGTCTTGTTGGTTCTTGGAAAGCAATGGATTAATATCAAGTGTCAAGTGGTTGTCGCGGGCCGTTGTACTCTTGACCAAACTTGTTCGTCTTGAATCTTGATTCGTGATGGTTTGTTAGAGGACATAATGTTGTGTCGGTTTCTGATCTAGAGAAGGCCTTGATACTACCTTGGAAAGATGGTATTTTGAAGGATTTGCATGATTTAGACTTAGAGGTAAAATGCCTGTGTTTTTAGGAATTTTTGGGACAGTCGTGTGTTTAGGGTTCGTTTGGGACCCAGTCTATCAGAAATTGGTTAAAACCATAATCAAGAGATGGTGTTCCACAGGGTAGTATTCTCTCTGTTACTCTAGTTCTTTTGAAAATTAATAGTATTGCCAGAGTGGTCAATGCAGGAAGGAGAGGTCCATTGTTTGTAGATGATTTCTCAATTTCCTATTCTTCATCAAATTGGCTGTCTATAAGAAAGACAAAATGCAAAATTGCCTGAATATGATTCACAGTGCATATGACAATCTGGTTTCCGTTTCCGCAAGCTAAATGTTTTGTATGCATTTTTGGCACAACAAAGACGTCTTTATTGACCCAGAACTAAAATTGAATGGTTCTTCTCCTATTCCTGTCGTTTCTCAGACTAAATTCGCTAGGCTTAAATTTGATAGTAAATTTGAATTTCAAGGCTCATATTGACGATTTGCGGAAGAAGATGTCAAAAGCTCTGAATCTTTTAAAGGTGTTTCACAGATGGACGGGTGCTGATCCGCTCTGTTTTGCTTCGACTTTATAGATCACTTGTGAGATCAAAATTGGATTATGGTTTGTTATTGTAGTCTCTGCTCGTAGTCATTTTGAAAAAGCTTGAACCTATTCAATCACGGTCTGCGGCTATACTTGGGTGCTTTTCGTACCCTCTCCTATGCAAAGCTATATGTCGAAGCTAATGAACTTCCATTAAATCTTAGGTGGGAAAATTAGCTCTTCAATATGCTTTAAAAACTTAAAAGTAATGCTGATATCCCAACACATGAAAGCACCTTTTCGCCTAATTTACCAATTTCTAACTAGTAAACCTAACTTTTTCCCATCTTTGGAATCCGTATAAAAGATGGTTTTTCACAGGTGTGTCCCAAAGCTGATACATTGCTTTCTTTGATTTCCAATTTCTATTAGTCCTCCTGGGACAAATGTTGAACTTGATATTCCTAACTTTATGTCCATATAAGAAGGGTCAAACTGATTATCTTGTTTTCAAGCTAACTTTGATGATCTTAGACATACATATCATCAACATCAAGCTATTAAAAAATCATGGGTCTAAGATTTTTGGAAAGGGCTGCTGCAAGCTGTTTTCATTCGGCGTGATCACCGTCAGATTAGGTTACCTGACACGCTTCTATTTTCCTGCTGAATTTAAGGCACTTATGTTGGTCTTAGACTTAGCTGAAATTTCCAATAGAGTCAATTCATTATATTACTGATTCACTATCTATCTATATGCTTTGAAAGGCAGAGAATGTCGTCATCCCTCTATTGCTGAGTCTTTGGAAGTAATTTTCTGCAATTGTCTCAATTGAATAATCCGTTGTTTTTTTAGCTTGGATTCCGATTCACATTGGTATTCAAGGCATTGAAAAGGTTATG
The DNA here is from genome assembly GCA_023653785.1 of Ophioderma brevispina. Classification (NCBI taxonomy): domain Eukaryota; kingdom Metazoa; phylum Echinodermata; class Ophiuroidea; order Amphilepidida; family Ophiodermatidae; genus Ophioderma; species Ophioderma brevispina. Next base: position 16,455 of record JAMKCH010023703.1, read on the forward strand.
TATTGGCGAAAGAAGCCCTGAATATGAATATAACACACACTGAGTCCCCTTTAGAGATTTTAAGGCTTCATTTAATAGCTATATCAGAAATAAGTGGGCAAATGCTGATGGGATTCATTTCCTAATAATAAAATGTATGTGCCTTTCAAACCAACTGTTGGAGCTGTTGGTAGTTCAGTTTTGATTGGACGAAGGGAGGAGATTGTATTAGCGCGATGTAAATTGTCATACTTATAGGACCCATATCATTTGCTTAGAGGTGAGCCAGTCCCTCGGTGTATTCCTTGTGATTGTGCTCATTCTGTGAAACATGTATTTCTTGAGTGCGTTGATTCTGCCTTATTCGTAGAAACTATTACAGTGTCCCAGATTTGACAACATTATTTCAAGATATTAGCCTCTTCAGGTTATAATTTCCTGAAGGAGGCGATTTTTTTTAAATATTTTTAACTGTTTTAAAAAGGGTTGTGATTAGTATTTATGTGATGTTTGTTTAAAGTTTTGAAATGTTTTTTAAATGTAATGACAAAACGCATGACCGATATAACACAATTGTGTTGAGTTGTCGTTAAACTCTAATACTCACTCACTCCTCACTCACTCACTCACCTCACTACTCACTCACTCATATGAAGTCTATCGTGTCACAAACCGCGACCTAGAGTCTGAATAACCACAATGTATTTTTTAACCCCTGCGCTGAGCAAGCACCCCAGGGTATAGCTCAATGGCCCACTAGGATGTAGTCCCAATTTTGGGTGGTGTTTTGTATATAGGGGCTACAGTTCTTATTGTATGGTGACGACATTGGAAGTGGGTAGGGGAGAGCGCGAGTCAGGGAAATAGACAGAGCGATCTCCCAAATTCGGGGTGTAATTTGTCCTTTTGAGCGTTTTTTCACTCGAATTCGCGAAATTTTGCTTGAAAGGTCATCGGCCTTGTTGTGCATTTTCTATGTTGAATGGCGAAGGCAGACCATTGAGGCAAAGGATTTACAGACCAGTGCAACTCTATGCTCAAAGTAAAGGTCCTTCTTGATCAATCTGGTAAATATGTCTTTCAAGTTAACCATTTCACTAATTAGCATTGAAAGTTTTACATACCAGTGTTTTTAGCACTTTGGCATTTGAACCTTACTAACAGGTCCATGGTCAACTCACGCTACCTCTGGACGAGGAA
>JAMKCH010023704.1:0-19808 GCA_023653785.1 Ophioderma brevispina
AAAAATAAAAACCCAAAACATACAATGTTAATTTCTACGGACATATTCAAACATTTCTGTCAGCAATATTTCCGGCTTTTTTTTGTTGTTCAGTAATTTTAAAGTACGGAACATGCTGTTAAAATACACTTTTTTTGTTTCGATATACTGAGACCAATTCGGTAAAATTACTGTCAAAGATCCGTTAATTGACAGATATTTCTGTAAATTTACCCTAAAAATGTCTGAAATACTGCTGGCCAGAATTTCCGTAATTTACGGAAACTTTTGTTACAGTGCACGGTCCAATTAGGGTCAAATATTGTTGTTTAATATTTGTACCGACTGACGAATTGGCTAATTTACTTTTGTACAAATTAAGATTAAAAAGTGCTTTCTATGCTGAAAGCAATGATGGTGCACTTGTAATCCTAATGTTTATTTTTTATTGACTCCAAAAACATGGGTATACACACCACCTTTTGCTTCTGGCCAATTGGCTGAGCAGTTATGACCAATCACATGCCTTGTAAAGGTCATTGACCTTTGACCTGAATATCTGACCAACGCAACAACTACAAGTCCAGGACCAATTTTCCATAATATCCCATATATAGCCTACAGACTATACAACAAGGCCTTTTATTAGAATTTGTTCAGGTACATAGACTGTGTCACACTACCTCTATGGTCCTCCCTCAATTTGTATACTCCACCCTCAGAGGTTTGTTTTGAGGTTTTGTTTATTTTTTGTGAGAACAACATTTGTTGAGCAAGGGCGAATCACTGGGCCTGTGATGCAGTTTCAGGAGTTGGCTTCGTTTTCAACAATGTTTATGAGTTTTGATGTGGTCCAAATGAAAATATTTGTCACAATAATGGGTTTAATTAAGTTTATCCTTGGCATATCCCTGATTTTACAATATTATTTTGGCTGTTTTCATTATAGATTATGGTGCAATTTTTTGTTTCTTTTATACTTGTCAGACTGACTAATTGGTAATTTATGTTGAGAAACCTTGGAAAAAATTTTGGATTAAAGTGCTTTCTATTCTAGAAAGATAATGAATACAGTCATTTGTAGCCTCAAGACTGGTTTATATTGTGTTTCTTGACCCCCAAAACCCATGGGTAGAGACCCATCTTTTTGCTTCTAGGCCATTGGATGAGCAGTTATAACCATCATAGGCCGCTGAAGGTCGTTGCCCTTGACCTTAAATATCTGACCAACGCAGCACTGAAGGCCGGACAATTTTTTGGTAATTATTCATAAGAGGCTTACCAGAATATCAAAGAGTCACTTATTAGATTTTTCAAGGTTGTATAGGACATTGTGTCATATTACGCCTCGACTATATGGTACGAACCTGTGAGCATATTCCATCTGGCGCTGACTCCTCATGGACTTAATGGCGATGTCTCAACAGATGAGAACCAGAACTGGCCCATCTAAGGTTTGTGGCAGAAGTGGGGCTACCTAGAAGCAGATCAGGACACTACCGTGGTGTGGACAGAATCACAGACAATGGAACATTTCTGTCTGCCGCTGTTGGAGCAACAAGCCACAGACAATGACTTCGGAATTCAGTGAAACAGCAGACATTTTACCATCTCTAGCTGGATCATATTGAGAACCCGGTGTTGGACACGATGAGAAGAAGATAGTCAATGTCATGATAATTACATTCACTCTGATCTGTACAATATTTTTTGTTTGAAAATGGTTTAACCCATACTGATGCCGTATGCCAACATGCAGTAATATCTTTAGTTTCTTGAGCCTTCAAGTGAAAATGGCCCAAGTGTATTTATCCTTTGTGTTCAAATCTCCGGATAGGGTCCATAAATTGGATGGAAGAAAAACGAGGATTTAGCATTAGGAACTGGTTAAACAATTAAAATCTAAATATCTCACAGAAATGCACAGTTATATTTTATTATTAATTTTGGTTTGATTTATGTTTATTTTCGGACAGTCTGAATGACGGTTGCCCAGTTTTTGCACAAGTCGGACATGGGGCTTTCTAGGTGTGTGCCCACTATACACAAAAGGATTAGGTGATATTGGTATCCTGTATTATACACGATGTCTCTCAAGCAGTTTGTGGAACCTAGAGTAGGGTAGATTATGTTTAGATTGGATGGATCCTACCCCCGGAGTGAGGTATATATGTGCATGAATTGTGTACTTGGTGATAAAAGCTGAATACAATACAACAGAATGCATTTGTCGCCTCATTCATGGGCATTTCAATTTGTAAGGTGTTTTATGTGTTCTCTGCACGCTTGGGGCTCTGGGGATTGATTTGGCCATGTTAACCTTCAGCCAGCTGCCCTAATGTATGTACTGTAGGATTTTTGAATGTAGATTCAAAGAATGTGGGATATCATACCTTTTTTTATGTAATTATATTTGGTCTTCGTTTCTTTTTGTGTCGCATGCCCTAGGCAGGAAGGACACATTAGGATCACTTTTCCACCGTTGTTTGTTGTTGATATCTGTGTGAAAAAAGGGTTAACATTTTCGTAATATCCTCATTACTTTGATGGATTCAAACCAACCTTGGGTCCAAGGTGCAACAAGCATCGCCCATTGGTTGTTGAGGTCAAAGGTCACATGCCAGGTCAAAGGTATGTGATGGAAGTTTTAAAATAGGTGAAAATGTAAAATGACCTCATAGGGACAGTTGAAGTTCAATGGAACCAAACTGACTCATAGTGCACACGGGAATCCCTCTCATTGTTTATGAGGTCAAAAAGGTCACATACAAAGGATCAAAGTCATTGAGGTCAAGTTGTAAGAAAGGCTGAAAAAATTTAATTGACCTCAGATGAAAAGGTGAAGTTCAATTGGAACCAACTTGGTTTATGGAGTTTACATGCAAAAACCCTCATTTATTTATAAGGTCCAACGTCACATATCAAATCAAATGCGGTCACAAGCGGTCCGATGACCGATCCCCTTTTTTTATCTTTTGTGAAAAGGTAGTAGCTAAAGAAAGAAATATTTATGTTAAATGTGGTTTTTGCGTATTATAGAGATGTCATTTGATGGGGGGGTTGGGCAGCAGCTAGGGACAAGATTGACCAATGGCGTCGAGCACCCTGCCAAATAAAATACGTAAGTCCAGTAAAAGGCATGAGCCGGGCTTGTAAGACCCAGGGTAGACGAGTGTTATAACTTAAAATATTTCATACTAGACTAAACACTGTTTATAAGCGATATACAAAACCATAGGCCTATTTAACAACTACAAATTCAAGAACAAAATCGAGTGGAGAAAAAAAATTTAAACAGCTCATATTATGTACACTATAATAAAAGAAGATCAAAAATACCATAAATAAAAGTACCAACCCAAATTTGAAGGGTAATTCATTTCAACCAATTTTACAGAGAATGTTAAAAATACACCGTGAGCCCTAGAGCGAATTCCACTTAGCACGCAGTAAGGAGCAAAAACAAAGGAGAGCTAGATTCCTCTGCGACCGCAAGGACAAAACATACAAAACGTAATTATGACAGAAGAACAAAAAGAGTTACTAGGATGAGTTGTTCGAGAAAAAAAGTTTCACATTGATTTGAAGAAATAAAGTCTTCAATTTCCTTTGGCAATAGAAAAAAGATGAGATCGTCGGTGCTTTGCGGATTCTCCAGAGGTTACAGGGTGAGTAAAAAAAAAAATGACCCTGATTGGTCCGCCATTTGAATATTTGCAGTACAATTATATCTAACATATGTGGTATCATCTGAAAAGCCTAGGTTCATTATCTTTAATTTTGACCGGTAAAATTCATTCACATCGGTAGATATAGGGGAGCACAGTCGTTAATTAAGTAGTTTCTGGTTTTTTTGCGCTCTGTACCACGGATCACATAAAATGACGGTGTAGAAGAAACCACTTGTCCGGCGTACTCATAAGTCCGGTAACAATGTTGAACAATAGGGCAATGAGTCAGTTGACTCTTCCCGCAACATATTTTCACGCTTTATTCCATTATCCATTATAGACTAAGGCTCCTACCGGACTATAATCTGCTTTCACACCGGTGTCAATACTACAGTGTCCGTTGACTGAGTGTCCTACCAACCCAATCAGTCAATTGTGTTCTCCATTGAGTGCTGTATACATCATTTGTTCAACAAATGTACTCAAATGGTCTGTCTACAAGGTCACGGTTTATTCCCTTACATGTTGACTATGGTATCTAGGCGACACTCTCTTATGGGGGACCCACTCAGTTATCTTTTACACCGGAGTTCAGCGAATGAAATCATTGTCCAGAAGAAAATCGGTATTTTATTGACTGCAGAATAAATGTGACGTTATTTAATTCACACAATTTTGCAGTCAAGATTTACCATCGATGCCCTTTTAACGTTTCTACGTCCTGATCAATCCTAACAATCATTTGAAAAAATAAAGTAACTTGATACAGATATTTTGGAGGAGTTGGAATGAATCATACCATATGAAGGAACATACATCGACGACCACATTTTGCGATTTAAAGTATTGTCTTCTTGCGACCAAAATATGCCACATCTCGAAAAGAGTGTTACAAATAAAAAACTTACCATTTGTCACTGGCTTTTAACACCTTTAAGTATCACTCATTATATAAACATAACAATGACATACCTTATCATCATTTTGGTGATTCATTTAATTAGTTGGACCGCCGCGGCTTAAATGGAATCCGTGGATAGGGCCCGGTGAAAAGCTGACTGTACTTGATTCAAAAGAGGAAGAGTAGCTCAGATATACTTAACCGATTGGAATCATATTTGCAGCCAAATACAGATAATGAAAAAGGGTCGATGATACCGAATGTTCGTATCATATTTAAAAAATATCAAAATGGCGTATACAATCACGGGTCAGTTTTTTACTCAACAGCGGTGGTGTTCCCACAACAGTGGTGCGGCAACAGCAAAAGCTCGCTCACCATACCTAGTTTTGTGCGTGGGCCAGGCTGACGAGGCGCTGTAGACACCACCCCCCAAAAAAATAATTGCGTTCGGTAGTAGCCGAGCAATAACTCAAGCAAATCCCAAATATTACTTTTGTGCGTCAATGAACAAATTTTGTGCGAAGTTAAACAAGATCTTAAAAGCCACGCGATTTTCAATCCGGAGCAAATGAATTTTAAGAAGTATTTGCGAAAATATGCCACGGCGCTCTGAGTGGCTGTGCGCACACCCAACACACAAAAAAAACAAAATGCTTTCGCCTGTACAAGTGTAATTATACTCACAAAACATTTCTTTCCAATTTAACTGAACTTACATTTACTCCTAACCTTGTTACTGATCTCCATTTCTTGTTGTACAGAAAGCAGGACTGATAGTCACAGTTGATCCAATCGATGGACCACGCAGGAAGGAAGATGGCGATGACAAATCTTATAGTACAATCTTTGACTTAAGAAACTCGTTATTTAATACAAATCAATGATAATTACAATTTAATTAGGATATTCGTACCACACTCTAAATCACACAGGACTCATCGAGTTCGAGAATCTGTCCAAGAACAACATTCACTTGATTGACAATAATATTGTAGCTGTTTTCATTATTATATACCGTGTGTCCCAAAAAAAACGCAACACTTGGTGCCAGGAGCCATAGTTGAACAAAAAGCACGTGACTACTTATCTTTTGTAGGTAAGATGGGACGGTTAACTGATATTCCTGAAAAAAAAGTTCATAAGGGCAGAGTCAATAGTTTTAAGCTATGACCCCAACAATCAAGTAACCCGCAGAACCCATTTTACAAAAATAGGAGCTGGTTACCCACAAGCCTGGCAATGAAGAATCAGAATGGCAAAACACTATTGATGCAATAGCCATGCCACATTTCTTGCAGACACGACTTCTACTGGGTCAAATGACTGCATACATTATTATATGTAATGATAATCATAAAACATTAATTTATAGTGATAAAAAGTTTCAAGAAGTTAAAACTATGACTAAAGTCATTAGACAAACATCCACCTTACATAAAATGATAAATGGTTGGGCGATGCACTTGACTTGTTACTGAAAATTATGCTTACATTTCAACTTTATGAAGGTAAACCTATGTTTAACACAAAAACTCAATAACAATATCAGTAATTTATTCTGTCATTAAATTTTGGGTTGAGATAATTCTGTGTGGCCGTCACCCCCAAAATGAGTGATGAATGATTAGATCTCCTCCCAAGCACTCTTATTGGACAATACAAAGAGTTGTTGATCATACATCCTAATTCATTTTTTAAAGCGTATTTAAGTGTGTTCAAATGCATGTTTCAACTGTTATTACCCAATGGAAACATTTCATACTTAATTTTTTCATATGTTTATATTTGTTGCAGCACCTGTCCTTTTAAAAAGGGGAAAAGAGTTGGTTGGGACTTAGAGATTCATAGTGGTGTTTCTGTGCGCAAAACGGACAGTGCCTTATATTGTAGATGATACGCCTCAATTGGTAAAATTGGTCCTGCCGGTTACTTGATTTCTGGTGTCATATCTTAAAAAAATATTGAGCTACCTTTATGGACTTTTAGGGATAATAGCTAACAGTTCCATCTAACCTTACAACAAAAAATTAGTAGTCACGTGCTTTTGTTCAAATTATGGCGCCTGCCACCAATGTTGCGGTTTTTTTTGGACACACACACTGTTTAAAATTTCCGTAAATTAGAAAACAGATTTCCGTAAATTTTCTGTTTTTTTTAGAAAACATAAAATAAAAAACGAAAAACATACAAATGTTAATTTACTGAAAATTTCAAAAATTTTCTGGCAGCAATATTTCCGGACTTTTTTTTGTTGTTCAGGGTAATTATTTTAAATTACGGAAAATTCCGTTCAAATACAACACCTTTTTTTTTTTTCCGTAATATGAGACAAATTTCGTTTCGGTACAATTAACTGTCAAAGATCCGTTAATAATTGACGATATTTCTGTAACTTTACCCTAAAAAATGTCTGAAATACGGCTGCCAGAAATTTCCGTAAATTGACGGAAACTGTTTTTAACAGTGCACGGTATATAGGGTCAAATATTGTTGTTAAATATTTTACGAACTGACGAATTGGCTAATTTTACTTGTAAACATTAAGATTACAAGTGCTTTGCTATGCTGACAAAGCATGATGGCTGCACTTGTAAGCCTATGTTTATTTTTATTGACTCCAAAACATGGGTATAGACACCACCTTTTTTGCTTCTGGCCAATTGGCTTGAGCGTTCTGACCAATCACCACTTCCTTGTAAGGTTCATTGACCTTTGACCTTGATATCTGACCAACCAACAACTACAAGGCCCGACAATTTTTTCCATAAATATAATATCCATATATTGGCCTAACCAGAATAACCAATATACAAAAAATAAAAAAAATCCTTTTATTAGAATTTGTTCAAGGTTACATAGGACTTGTCACACTAAGCCTCTATGGCCCTCCTCAATTGAATTCTCACCCTCAAGAAAGGTTTGTTTGAAAGGTTTGTTTAAAAATTTTTTGTGAAAAACATTTGGTGGAGCAAGGGCGAATCACTGTGCCCTGTGGATGCAGTTTCAGGAGGAGTTGGCTTCTTGTTCATCACCACAAACATTTGTAAATGATGTTCTGGGATTTGTCCAAATGAATATTTGTCCAAGAATGGTTCATTATTATCATTGATATCCACTGGTTTTACAATAGTATTTGGCTGTTTTCATTATAGGATTTGGTCATTTTTGGTTTTTTTATACTTGTACAGACTGACTAATTGGCTAATTTATGTTGAGAAAACGTAGAAAAATTTTTGATTAAAAGTGCTTTCTATGCTGAAAGATAATGAAGACATCATTTGTAAGCCTCAAGACTGTTTTTATTGTGTTTATTGACCCCCAAAACATGGGTATAGACACCATCTTTTTGCTTCTAGGCCAATTGGATGAGCAGTTATAACCCATCATAGGCCGCATGAAGGTCGTTGACCTTTGACCTTGAATATCTGACCAACGCAGCAACTAGAAGGCCGGACAAAATTTTTGGTAATTATTCATATATAGGCTTACCAGAATATACAAAGAGTCCTTTTATTAGAATATTTTCAAGGTTGTATAGGACATGTGTCATATTACGCCTCTACTATATTGGTATCGAACCTGGTGAGCATATTCCTCCTGGAGCTGACTCCTCATGGGCTGAATGGCGATGGCTCAACAGATTGAGAACCAGAATTAGCCGATCTAAGGTTTGCTGGCAGAAGTGGGGCTACCTAGAAGCAGATCAGGACACTACCGGTGGTTGTGGAACAGCACCACAGACAATGGAACATTTCTTGGTCTGCCCGCTGTTGGAGCAACAATGCACAGACAAGGACCTTGCGGAATTCAGTGAAGCAGCCAGACGTTGTACCCATCTCTAGCTGGATCATATTTGAGAACCACTGTGTTTGGACACGATGAGAAGAAGAAGTTCAATGCATGATAATACATTCACTCTGATCTGTACAATATTCTTTTGTTTGAAAATGGTTTAATCCCATACTGATGCCGTATGCCAACATGCCGTATATCTTTAGTTTCTTGAGCCTTCAAGTGAAACTGGCCCAAGTGGTATTTATCCTTTGTGTTCAAATCTCCGGCTAGGGTCCATCAAATTGGATGGAATAAAAACGAGAATTTAGCTTAGGAACTTGTCTAACAATTAAAATCTAAATATCTCAAAGAAATGCACAGTTCATATTTTTATAATTTTTGGTTTGATTTTATAGTTTATTTTGGGACAGTTTGAATGCCGGGTGCCCATTTTTGTGCACAAGTCGGACACGGGTTTTCTTGGTGTGTGACCCTATACACAAAAGGATTCGGCTGAGTATTGGTCATCCTTGTATTATACAGTTGTCTCTCAAGCAGTTTGAGGAACCTAGAGTAGGAGTAGATTATGTTAGATTGGATGGATCCTACCCCCGGATAGTAGAGTAGATATGTGCATGAATTGTGTACTTGGTGATAAAAGCATGAATACAATACAACATGCCTGGTTTGTCGGCCTCATGCCTGGGCATTTCATATTTTTAAGGTGTTTTTATGTGTTCTCTGCACGCTTGGGTTGCTCTGGGGATTGATTTGGCTATGTTAACCTTCAGCCAGCTGCCCTATATGTATGTATCTGTAGGATTTTTGAATGTAGATTCAAAGAATGTGGGATATCATTTTTTATGTAACTATATTTGACGCTCGTTTCTTTTTGTGTCGCATGCCCTAAGGCAGGAAGACACATAGGGATCACTTTGTCCACCGTTGTTGTTGTTGATATCTGTTGTTGCCTGTAATATCCTCATACTTTGATGGATTCAAACCAAACTTGGGTCACAGGTGCAACACAGCATCGCCCATTGGTTGTTGAGGTCAAAGGTCACATGCCAAGGTCAAAGGTCATGTGAGGTGAAGTTGTAAAATAGGCTGAACATGTAAAATTGACCTCATATGGAAAGTTGAAGTTCAATTGGAACCAAACTTGAATCATAGGTGCAACACGGGATCCCTCATTTGTTGATGAGGTCAAAGGTCACATACCAAGGTCAAAGGTCATGTGAGGTCAAGTTGTAAGAAAGGCTGAAAATTTAATTGACCTCATATGAAAAGGTGAAGTTCAATTGGAACCAAACTTGGTTTATGGAGTTTACATGCAAACCCTCATTTATTTATAAGGTCCAACGTCACATATCAACGTCAAATGCGGTCACAAGCGGTCCGAGGACCGATGTATCTTTTGTGAATAAAGGTAGTAGCTAAAGAAAGAAAATTATTTTAAATGTGGTTTTGCGTATTATAGAGATGTCATTTGATGTTGGGCAGCAGCTAGGACAGATTGACCAATGGCGTCGAGCACCCTGCCAAATAAAATACGTAAGTCCAGTAAAAGGCATTGACCGGGCTTGGTAAGACCCCGGGTAAGACGAGTGTTATAACTTCAAAATATTTCACTACTAGCGCTAAAACACTGTTTATAAGCGATATACAAAACCATAGGCCTATTTTAAAAATACAAATCAGAACAAAATCGAGCGGGAGAAAAAAAATTTAACCGCTTCTATTATTGTAAATATAATAAGAAAGAAAGATCATATACCATAAATATAAAGTACCACCAAAATTTGAATGGAATTCAGTTCAACAATTACAGAGTAAATGTTTAAATATTACCGTGAGCCCTAGAGCGAATTCCACTTAGGACGGAGTAAGAGCAAAAAACAAAGGAGAGCAGGATTCTCTCGACCGCGAAGAAAGAAAAAACATACAAAAACGTAAATAATTATGACAAGAAGAACAAAAAGAGGTCACTCGATGAGTTGTTTCGAGAAAGTTTCACATTTTGGGATTTTGAGAAATAAGTCTTCAATTTCCCTTGGAAGCTGAGATAGTCGGTGCTTTGCGGATCTCCAGAGGTTACAGGGTGAGTAAAAAAAATTTACCCTGATTGTGTTGCCATTTTTGAATATTTGAGTAACATATAAATCTAACATATGTGGATCATCGGAAAGCCTCGTTCATTATTTCTTTAATTGCTGTAAAAATCACACATCCGGTTAGATATAGAGGGAGCTACAGTCGTTTGAATTAAGTAGTTGGTTTTGCGCTCTGTCCACGGCCATTCCAATAAAATTGACGGTGTAGAAGTAACCATTGTCCGGCGACTCATAGTCCGGGAACAATGGTGAACAATAGGGGCAATCGATTCAGTTGACTCTTTAGCAACATTAGTTTCACGTTGATTCCATTATCTTCTATGGAGCCCCCGACTATGCTCCTACCGGACTATATCTGCTTTCAAACCGGTTTCATATACTACAGTGTCCGTTGGACTGAGTGTCCTACCACCCAATCAGTCTATTGTGTTCTCCAGGAGTGCTGTATACATCATTTGTTTTCAACAACTGCTAATAACCCAAGGGTTTCGTCTCAACAACCGGTCACGTGCCGTCATATTCCCGACTACCATGTTCTGACCCTATACGGTAGCCTAGGACACTCTATTATGGGGGACACTCAGTTTCTGTACACCGTCCCACGCTCCCCACGACGACACGCCCAATCATTGTTCCAGAAGAACCCAAAAAATCGGTCTATTTATTGACTGCAGAATAAATGTGACGTTATTTTAATTCACAAAATTGCAGTCAAGATTTACCATCATGCCACTTTTAAGGTTTCTACGTCCTCATCAATCATAACATCATTGAAAAATTAAAGTTAACTTGATACATGTATCAGTTTCTGGAGGAGTTGAATGAACATACCATATGAAAGGAAACATACACTACGAAAACTTTTGCGATTTAAGTATTGTTTTATTGTAGACCAAAATCTGACACATCTTGAAAAAGAGTGTTACAAAATTAAAATTACCCATTGTCACTGGCTTTTACACCTTTAAGATATCACCTTATTGACATAAACAATGACATACCCTCTCATCATTTTGGGAGTCATTTACTTAGTTGACCGCCGTGATAAACTGGGAATCCGTGGATAGGGCCCGGTGAAAAGCTGACTACTTGATTCAAAGACTGAGCTCAGCTCATACTTAACCGATTGGAATTATATTTGCTGCAAATTTACAATAATGAAAAAGGCTGTCCAGATATACCGCATATGTTAGATATTAATTATTAAAAATATCAAAATGGCGGATACAATCTGGGTAAGTTTTTTGTACTCACCCTGGTAGTGTTCCACAAACCGTGGTGCCGGCAACACAAAAGATCGATAACCATACTCGTTTTGTGCGTGGGCCAGGCTTGACGAGGCGCTGTTAGAAAAAAAAAATTGCGTTCGGTAGGGAGGCCGACAATAAATCACGCTAAATCACAAAAATATACTTTGTGCGAGTCCATGACACATTTGTGCGCAGTTTGTTTAACAAGATTCTTAAAAGCCACGCGTTTCAGCCGGAAGAGCCAAATGAATTTATGAAGTATTGGCGACCCACGAAAATATGACCCGGCGCTATGAGTGTGTGCCGCACCCCCACCAAATAAAAAAAAAAAACTGCTTTCGCCTCATGTTTTTAAGTATACGCCACAAAAACAACTTTCCCATTTAAAAAAACTGCACTACATTTACTCCTACCTTTGTGTTACTTGATCTCCATTTTCTTTGTTTGTACAGAAAGCAGGGACTGATAGTCAACGTTGATCCATCGATGAACCACCGTCAGGAAGAAGATGGCGATGACAAATCTTATCGTACAACTCTTGATTAAGAAACTCTGTATTAACAATATCAATGATAATTACAAGATTTAATTAGGATATATTGAAGTATCATTTATTATTATTTATTGTGAGTGGGTGTATCACATTTGTGACGGATAGAGTATTGGTATGTCAAACCCCATGATTAAGAACAAAGTTTCACGATCACATAAGGTAATACAGAAAAAGTTCTGAAGAGCACAATTGAACATTGTCACCCAAATATGTCCGTAATTAGCAGTTTATTCGTCAAGCAAACACATAAGAAAAATTTGGTGACACTTGTAATTGCGGGACCTTTCAACCGTTGGAAAGAAGTGGCATCTATGGCACTTTTGTTCCTGCAGTATTGAACATACTCATCAGTGACCATTAATTTATTTGGCCACATTTTGTATCTGTAGTCAGTTGGGTTAAAACGATCTATCCAACGCATTTTGGGCGACTTAAGTGTTTTGACAAAGGTGAAAAGGTTAAAAGGCACCCTCAGTGATTTGCTAAATCAGAAAATAAAATAAAAATAAGATTTTTGCATTTTTGTAACAAGAAAAGGTATCCAACGTATCCTATACGTGAGAAGACCAAACACAACTTAATTAAAGGACAAAAACCTTTTGTAAAACCCCTCGGAATTTGTATAGGACCGACCGGTGCTTTATGATTTTAGACAATCATCCTCTCTTTCCATTGATACCAAAATAAGTAGGCCTACCAACAGGTAATATACGTCACAATACGTCATCAATTCTGCGAGTCGGTAAATGTCAACATACCCATAAACTGTGAAAATTCACTTTTGCACGTAAAAGGTTTCGGAATAATCGGATTTTCATTTTTCATGCAGTTTCCGGCTCTTAACGATGGCAAATGAGTAGTTTTTACAGAAACAGAGTTTTTAGAGCCGTAGGCAGAGTCACACACATTTCGGTTTGGTATAACCAGGCGAAGAATTTGAAACTATCAATTTGATAAAATCAAGCATGTTACTCCAAGGTGATCTTGACCCATAATATACCTAAGTATTTAAACTATTGGGTATGTGACAGTGGCAATTGTCCTTATTTAATCCTTATGAAAATACTTTATGACTTAAAAGAAATGTTTGTATATTTTGTGCTCTAACGTAAGCGGAACATTTTTAAATGTGATCTACCTCTTCCTCACTACCTTTTTCATCAAAGATTATTTTAGTGGATTTGGATAGTTATTTTCCAAACAGCTGTTTACATTTTGGTACCAATAATGTCAAGTTCCTTAGTTCCAGGCAATCAACGTCATCTTTTAAAACCAACTTCATCAGTTTCAGTGAGGAATTTCCGACCTGACCCCGAATAAAGCACAGGTTGTTAATATCAGGGGCGGTTTTAGAGGGGGGCGCACCCGGCGCGCGCCCCCCCTCTATTTTTGCAGAGTACAGGGAGCCCGGGGTCGCACTGTAGATCTATAAAATGACTTCTTTACGCACAGGGCGTCCAGTAGATCTCTGAGAATGACGGTACAAGTGTGTCAGTTTGCCGTGTAGCCTGTTGGGCGCCCAACAACGCGGTAATGTCCCCCCGATTGGGAACAAAATTAAAAAATATGGGTCGACCGGCGAGCGCGCAGCGAGCCGTAAAAAAATGGCGCCCCCTCTTTTGAAAAATCCTGGATCCGCCCCTGTTTATTACCCTTAAGGTTCCGAATTCATATTAAGTGTGTCAGAAAAAAGGGTGTGAGCCGGGTCAGGTACGGAAACTCCCAGTTCAGTGAACCAGGAGAAGAACACCGGATTCATCTCGTGAGTCCTGAAGTAGCAACATGGGAAAAGGGCACTCCCAGACTGAAAACAAACAAGAAAAACAGAAACCATAAACAGCTATGATATCTTGCAGAGTATTTTTAATAAAAACAGCTACATTATTTTTTGGCCTTCTACGGGGTTATGTGTGTGTGGTGTTTTATGTTTGGGCTGTGTGTGTTGTACGTGTATTTTCTTCGTCAAACGTGAATACCACAAGACTTTTCACAGAAATATGCGGACACACAAAAACCGAGAACGTCCTGAGTTGACAAACAGAGCCTGCGTTGATACCTGTATGGGGGAGGTCCGCGGGTGGCGGTCTAATGTCAGGCCCGGGGGGGGGGTACCCATTTGGTTTGGTTATGGACGTGCCTCCGAACGTCTGGAAGTAGGACCCATATCTATACCATTTTTGCCAAAAAGGGACCCATAGCTATACCAGAGATGCAAATTTTGGACCAAATTTAACACAAATTTGCCCATTTTTCCTCAAAATTTTTGCATTTTAAAAGCAAGTTTGAATATTTTTGGCTCATATTGTAAAAAATTGCGACTAATTTTCCAAACATTTTTAGAAAAATTTAGCTTCCGAATAGAAAATTTGACTATTTTCCAAAAAATTTGAGAATATTTTGAAAAAAACGACCCATTGCTATACCAAAATTGGCATGAAAACGGGTTCATTGCTTCACCAGAAAGCTGAAAATGAGACCGAATGTCTGTGGCCGTCCCTGTATGTCTTTGTGTGAGTACCCCCCCCCTGGGATGTCAGGTCCACGGTCCTCCAGAAAAGTCAAATCTCTGTGTGCCAGTCCACGGTTTGGTGATGTAACTTTCATGTGTGTGTGTTGTGTGTGTGTCATTGGTTGTCCTGTGTAAAATCACTCCTATCACACGTATCCTTATTCTCAATAAAGTATAGGTAGAGGTGGACCAATAAAGCAATAATAGCACAATTAATTTTCAAACTTGTTAGTTTTTTTCCATCCATGCGATTTGTGGCGTAAATGTGTATTATGCATTATAAATTGCCCAATTTTACGAAATATATCCTAACGGACATGCGTGAACCAATTCACTTAACAGCTAATTTATAGGCGTGACACGTTAAGCGCTATTTCCCGGCTATTTCACTATTGGAATGACGTTTTCAGTTGAAATGGGAATAATTAATATCGGATCCGATATTAATTATCCCATTACAAAATTCCTTCTTTACACACCAAGAGAAGTTTGAGCCTTACTCTTCTTAGGTATAGTTTACTAGTTAAGTACCATTGCAACATGGCGCAAAAATCTCGCAATTTTCGAAAATTAGGGCTCTCTTAAAAAAGGTTCTGTTATTGTAATCAGCAACCGTACCCTGAAGGACGTCAGAGATACTTAAGTTGCGCATGGTCCGCAAATTGGGTGAATACAGGAGAAAACTGGTCGTTTAAGATCTCAGTTTGTGATTGATTAGCATACTCTATATGCCCTTTCTCGTAAGGGCATGACTTGTCAATTATGAGACTTTTGATGAGCCGAACATTTCTTGCTGACCTCAGGAAAAACAAAAAAACACATTTGTTATGTATCGCCTGTATGAGGTTCTTGCCAATTTTAGGGGAATTTTGTTCTGACCATATTGCAATGATCATAATTTGGTTACTGGTGTTAAGTCTACCTACGATGGATATTGTATGGACGTTGTTTAAGTTTTTTTGAATATTTTTTTGTGTTAACCCCTCGTCTACCTGAGCCGTTTTTGTGACAAACTCCCAAGGAGGAGGGGGTTCACACTTAAAAGTAGGTAGTCAAATTTGACTCCCTGAAATAACTGTGACTATAACACCAAACCATTTTGTATCCATTTTTTTGTTACTTTTTTTAACAATTTTAACACTAATGACTAATTTTGTAGTATTTATGAATGTACAGGTACATATGAACTACAATTATTCACAATGACTTCAAAGTATCAAAATTGGACTAAATTGTAGTTGGTGTATATAGTTGACCGTCATCGGGGTCAAATTTGGACTACCTAAAAACTTGGCCAGCAGAATTTATCTCCATAGATGGTCTTGTTGCAGACTAAGCTGAGTGCGAGCTTTTCGATATCACAGGAGCTTTAAAGCCAAGGTTGCCCAACCTGGGGGGTCAGGTCGCGGCCCCTTAAGAGGGGGGTCTTGAAGTTAATTTAAATGAAAATGAAAGTACTTGCCAAAAGGCAGGAACAGAATTGGCAAATTAATTTAACTAGGTCAAGCAAGCCAAACACTGATTTGAGTGTTTGATTAATCATTGAACTATTTATTAAATTTCCGCAAATCATTATAATTGTCACTTACAGCGCCTCAACAACCAAAAATGAAACCGATTGTATGACATTAGTGGTATTTTTTCCACACTTCGTGCGCACTTGTTTTAGGACTGGAGAGAGCACCATGCATTAGAAGGCCACACGATTTTTAAGGATTGCCCTGTTCCATGTCATCATAGATGAAAACATTGGGCTTGCGACTGACGTATACCTCTCCACAATACCTTCAATTTTTCCTTGTTTGGTCAAATTTACTTTTTTAGAATATATTTTTGAGGTAAAATGGTGGGTCGCCGCAAGCTAGTGTCAAGAAGACTTCAACAAAGGGGTCCTCGGGACAAAAAGGTTGTGAAACCCTGCTTTATTAAAGCTAAACTGTCTGCTGTCATTCTTAAAGCCTAAAGAAACATTTGCGACGGACTTTTGGCGGTAAATCGCTTGTTGGATTATTTGGACTGCAAAAAATTAGTGAGACAACCCCGTGTTGAACTGCTCAAAGTTCTGTTCTAGACTGAGAAGATTCTCATGGGTTATATTTCCCGTGGATGATGACTTTGCAAAGTGAATGTGTCATTTTATGTCATCGTTGAACTTGCAACGTTCTTTAATAATCTAATAACTTGAGTGAAATTTAAGTAAAGCTGTAAAATCTTGACAGTGAGGAGTGTATCATTATTGATAGGAGTGGGCAATAAACACTTTTTGTTTCAATCTCAATTTTAAAAGAGTGGATTCTATGGCCATTTTGGCTGCCTGATAAACGATTCTAACAAAATTTTCATATAAATGAATTTGAGGTGGTTCCATGGATTTTAAATTTTGCATGTAAAGTCAATGATGAATTTTGGAATTTAGACATTAACTTCAAAAAGCAATGTTCTTCTCAACCTTCTCACAAACAGATGCTTCTGTATATTCTATTAAATATTTGCAAAGGGGGGGGAGAAAGTATTAATAATATGTGGTTGAATTGCAACAGGCTTCAATGTTACAAAAATGGTATTGTAGGGGGCAAAGCAGTAAATGAGAATAGCATTTCAACCAGTAGACTTATAATAAGAGAAACATGAGAAACATCGTTGTATATCGTTGTGAAAGGCTCAATACAAGTTATAATTGATTGTATGTTATACAAAAGAGTTTACTGAAGCCTGCCAGCCAGTGGTGCAATGAACTTTCTTATGTCGTTTGAAGTTATGGCTCAATGGCTATTTCTATTCCATGTTTTGGCTTTGCACCCATAATACATTTTCATTAAAATGCATCTCCTCGAAAGTCAGAAAAATAGTATTATATTTTCCTTTGCCAATATTTAAAGAATATACGAAGGCATCTGTGCGTGAGTTTTTGACAAATATGGTTGAGAATAACGATTGTTTTTAATAGTATGTCTAAAATGCAAAAA
Organism: Ophioderma brevispina; assembly: GCA_023653785.1. Classification (NCBI taxonomy): domain Eukaryota; kingdom Metazoa; phylum Echinodermata; class Ophiuroidea; order Amphilepidida; family Ophiodermatidae; genus Ophioderma; species Ophioderma brevispina. The sequence continues at coordinate 17,721 of JAMKCH010023704.1, forward strand.
TCCCCATTGGATTTACATGCAAAATTTTAAAATCCATTGGAACCACTCTCAAATTCATTCATATGAAAAATGCTTATCAGATTCATTTTTAGCAGCCCCAAAAATGGACCAAAGAATCTACTAGTTTGAAAAAAAAGTGGTAAGTATGACCCACCGTTATTGAATTGTAATTTTTTTTGGACATACCAAATTTCCTGAACCAGTCAATTGATTAAAAAATCATACTAAATCAGTATGATTATATAAAATTCAGCTTCATCATTTGTGAGCTATTTGTGCACAAGGTTCGTGTGCTTGTGTTTAAAGGGTATTTTGACCTAAGCGTCCACGAGACGTCATTAACACAAGTGAGAATACTTCGCTGAATTAAAGGATTGCACGTCTACATTAATTTGCACTTTTGTAAAATTAACTGCAATTACGTAGCTTTGTACCTAAAATGTCGAAGGCATATCAACGTAGCAAAATGCATGCAACCTTATGTAGTCTGAAATCTACATTATTTACGTTTACATCATCCATAATATAAAGCGTGTCCTATTAGCGGCAAAGGAATATTTGTCAATTAGCAAATCACCTTGGTATAATACCCGATGTTAACATAGTATTATACAATACGAGGGGGTTATGATACCAATACGTAGGGGGTATGAAATATCTCGTATTGATGAAGTACGACATCTCATTTCATACTTCATTAATATCTCACACTATATGTTTTAGTTGCTATGAAACATACAGTCTTAATTTATCTACCAAAAAACGTTCAACGTAAAAAAACACCAAGTTTTTAACTAGAATTTCGATTTCGCGTGGGGTCTCTCGGCTTTCGCGCTCGCTATATTCAAAGAATATAGCTGTGGGCCGCCCCCATGACCTTTGACCCTGGCACGTACGTGCTTTTGAGCTCATCAACTATGAAAGGGCTCTGCAATGTGCACCTATTACAAAAGTTTGTTCAAAATTCCAATTGAACGTCAAGGTTTTCAATTTTAGATCAATTTACATTTAAGCCATTTTTCAACTTGACCTCACATGACCTTTGCCCTTTCAAAACATGTACCTTTGACCTCATCCACATATGATGGAGTGCCATTGTGCACTATGAACAAAGTTTGGTCCAAATTGAAGTTAAACTTTTTCATGGAGGTCAATTTTAAAAACTTAAAACAATTTGTGACACACACATACACACATACAACACACACATCCACACATACACCACACATCCACACATACACACGCACAACGGTTGCTAAGTGGTCCTGCAGCTATAGTGCTGGCGGCCCACAAAAGAGTACGATCCTATAAAGTTTAATAAATATTAAGGAAGCCACCCAGTATACTCAAGTGCAATCATGCAAACCCATTGGACCAAACTGGTCCCATTTCTTCCATTCCTAATTTCTTTGTTGAGAACGTTTTGTGACATTTCATTACAGGAACCATAATCATTAGACCAATTGTTATAATATTACACTAAATCAACTGCATTGTTCTTAATGTTATATTGGCATTTGGTTTGGAATTAGTATTCCTATTTCTTATGTAAAGGTCGTTGTTTTTTTGACTTGAATACTTTTCAAATTTTATATTTCTTAGTTGCGTTTGTTTTCTTGCTGATGTCTTGTTTTGGGAGAAGTACTTCATCAATACGGAATAAGCTCAATCTCTCTTTGTAACATCAATTGTCTACCCAATGATAATGTGTTTCGACGGATCTGGCAGTCGACTGTTTCTATAGAAGGTATGTTGGTTATGATTTTGTGATAGTCTAGTCTAACTCACGTAAGTTTCTGGTATTGGTACCAGTCTTTCTATGAGATACCCTACAGGAAGAAGGTTAATTAAGACCATAGGAAGGCCCCGCTGCTCTGGTTTGGCCTCACGTATGAAGGATTGTTTTGAACCCGGCATTATTGCCTTAGAACGCTCTATCATGAAAACTATAAATTATATTTGGGCTGTTTGGAGGTGTGATTGGGGAAAACTGATATTTTCTTTATTGCATTGTAGGAGAAATGGGAACCAAGTTTGCCAATGGGGAAGACGCACTTGAGTATATTCTTGGTGTTCTCTTAATATTTA
>JAMKCH010023705.1:0-50623 GCA_023653785.1 Ophioderma brevispina
ATAAGGAGACCAAGAACTTCGCTTGGGGAAAATCAAAAACCAAGATGAGTGCAGCAGAAGATCAAGCCAAATTGCTGTTCCGGTGTCTAAGAGACCTAAGAGAGCCAGCTTTATCTCCCAAACAAAATTGTCTTTTCAGCCATATCTGCCCTGTTTGATGAGTCCACCCATCAGATCAGTATAGGCCCATCAGAGTTTGCTTTTGTCTTTATATTCGCTTGCTAATTCTTGCATCTCATGGGTAGTTTTACTTCTGATATCATTTTGGCTGTTGCCCAGCCACCGAGGTGTGTGTGTCTGGTGAAATGGATTTGGCCCTCGCCTTGCCACGTAAAAGGGTACCACCAAAGTTCACCAAAAGTACATTCTTATAGGGGGCAGTATTTAACAGGGTTACAATAAGAAACTGCATTTTGGTGAATTGTGAAAAAATGAGGAATTTATGAGATGGGGGTGAGTGACATAACGACATAACATCGTCGCAGCGTTGAGAAAACAGTATAATAACACCAGCCATGCGTAATGCAATAGTATTAACAATTTCTTATTCATTCGTATAACGTGCACCACAGCCCTTCAAACAACATAATTTTGGCAAACGGCAAACTGTAACATTACAAAGCGGACCTTCAAGATGACAAAGCGGACCTTCAACATCATAAAGCGGACCTTTGTCATTTTTGGGGGGCGTCGCACCCCCCGGCTATGGCCCTGCTTACTGCGGTCCGGTAAGTATTTCCCACGGTGTAGTCTGTGTCACAGACTGTGAAAGATTTGATCTAAATTGGTACTGCATGAGAGATTAACGTCAGTCCTTCATAGAGAATGTGTGTAAATGAAACTAATCTCAAATATCTCCGGAAAACAAAGGGGTTCTATGGATGTTTTTGCATCAGAGGGTCCGTTACTTTGTTTTGTTTTGAACATGTATCGTAATTGGGTCTGAACCTATAGAACCTAGCGAGAAAATTGAACATTTTCATCAGGTACTTCGGTGCTCACACACAGGAAAAGTGAACACGCAATCCATTTTTCCCACAATGCCTTTCGATATTTTTCCAGTCTTGAGAATTTTCAAACACTGGTTTCAATTTATGCCAATTGTTTTTTAGGTTTAGAAACAGAATTACGTACTTACCGGACTGCAGTAAACAAACCTGACTATGAGTAAGCAAACTCTTATTTGGATTGTCCTTGTGATAATTTTCTTACCATTATAGAAATTAAGAAAACAATATTTTGGTTTTTTTTTATAGAAAACCAAAGCTATGTGGGGTAATTTATGGCTTCTTTGTGTACTATTTTTGTATGAGGTTGTCCTAAAAAAATACAACCAAAAATAGTTTTGAACTTTATTAATAACAGATGAAGGCTAGTTTGCACAAGATTAATAAATGCCTTGTTTACCAGTTTTGAATGTTCTGTCTGTCCTTGTTAATTTTTTTTTGTGTGGGTGTAATCTGGGGGTAGCAGAAGACAAAGCAGGTGTTGTCGTTTGTCTATAATTAACATTTCATCCTTGTGTCACCAGGTACGAGGTTACCACAGAATCTGTGCAATTTATATTTATCCTATGAGTAACCATCTGCTGATTGGTCACAATGGGACTTGTGTAATTTTTTAAGCCAATCAGAAACATGGTATGAATAGTCGTAGGACTGAAGTGGGCTAGACTTAAATATTTGGAAGCTGCATTTCAATTGGTTATTGGAATGAATATAAGATGTAATTAGCCAATCAGAAATGTTGTATGAGATGCAGGCAGATGCCAAAATAGAATACTTTATTTGGACATATGCTGGTTATATATGAGATGAAGGAGCCAGTGAAAAAGGTTGACTTTTGTCATAAACAATTCATATTTTTGTGTCGTCTGCAAGAATCTGCAGGAGGCACATACTAATCCAAATTCTGTATGTCCCTTCATGTGCATGTGTGTGTGTGTGTTAAAAGTTTGTGCTAAGGTTTTGGTTAACCTTTTTCAAATTGCTCGTGCATAAACTCCAATCGCCATCAAACTCGGGTCATAGGTCAACCTTAGACACTTGTCGTGGTAGGGTTAAAGGTCACATACCAGGTCAAAAGTCATTGGAGGTCAACTTGTGCATGGATGTTTTGCATGTGCACCTCCGTACCGCATTTTCAGCTGTTTTTGTGTTCTTTGCCATGGTAGGATTGACACATTGTGCCGGTATCCACCACGATAAAATATTGGATGCCCATCCATTATGACACCATCTAAGGTGGCCAAAACAAAAAATATCATTTTTTATTCTCATTCTTATTTAGAATTGTGTAATGTTTGCTTTTTATCGACATAATTTATTTGTCAAAAATATTCTAACATCATTCTTTTTGTTCATTTGAATAATTGCACCCCTCTTGAAAACAAATGTTTCAATCCAAGGAACCACAGTCATCGCACGGTGATCGTCACTCTGCGTAAATTGCATTTGCGTACCAACGCGAAATGCACGACGCAGTATAAACGCGCCGCTTGCGCATGTCATGTATTCGACTACACCGCGTAATTGTTTTTTTTTTTTTTTTTTTTAAGGCTTTTATTTTTTTTTGACTGCACGCCTATCCATCTAGTACCCAGTAAATGGGAGGGCGGAGCTTTGACCTAATCCAATCAAATTTATTGCTAACAAGATAAACCACGCCCAACCCACTAGTGAATAAGAATACCACTTCTTTTCTATCACCTGCCCCTATCTAGCTGAACCAATAAGTTTTTAACATGTATTGACAGTCTCAGTCCATGTGTTAGCGTTACAGCAAGGACCAAGGAAAGCCTATTTAGATGTTTTATTAGTTTTGTCCACTTCCCATTCCAGGCAAATGTGGATTTTTTTTCTGCCCGAAGGGTAGGCTGTTACTGTATTGCCACCAATTACTTCCCAGTGTATAAGTCCCTGGCCTTGTACCATGTGTACTGTAACACACTTCCCATTTGCATGCTAAGAAGACTGGGTGCGGTTTGCTAGTATTCTCATTCACAGCAATGGCAATGTTCACACAAAATGGTTCAAAAAACACTAGAATAGTGATAGCGTAAACTGTTGAAACCTGTTGATCCAGCCTAAATCAAACTGACAGACAACCCAATATAGGGGCATGTTATTACGTGATCTGAAGCCAAGGTTAATATGCCTTATTATGCCATGCACTGTCTATATCTCTTGTGGCAAGGGTAAAAAATACTAATGCCTGCAGATATGTAACCTTGTGGCTTGTCACATATTATTACTGAATGTGAAAATCTGTTGTTTAACAATATTTTATGGTTAAAAATCTAAAAGATTGTTTAGTATTATTAAGTGGGATGAAATTAGCCTAAGTTGAAGTGCCATGTTGAAAAACGGTTGTATATGGTCGAGTTATCATTGATGTAATATTTAGTGAATTTGTATTAAGGTGTGACTTACCCACCATTCTACATCCCAAGGACCATTCCGTTTGACAATTGACGAAAGCAGTAGCTGAACATCCTTCATGTGAATGTGCCACCAAAGGATTATTACACATGTGGACTATTTCATGCGGATGAATACATGCATGTGGTTCCTTTTTTCTCCCCAGTAATATGTCTTACTGTGGAGTCTGGAATTTTTAGAACCAGCAAACCAAGGGCAAAACCACATGTGATTCGTGGGCGTCAATGGTGTACATATGCATGGTGTGCATAGGCTGTGTGGGAAGGACTGTCTTGATTATAACACAAATGCTGATAGGGTCAATGTTATTGCGTATAATGCATGGAGCTGCGTGGACTTTACCGTCTTAACAAAAGTGACTTAATACGATATTGGGACAATGAGAAATAATATGCTCGTGATTACTAACCCATTTGAAAAGCAACATAATGATGTGATTTGCACAAACATAATATATAGGTTCTTAGCATTTGACACCAATAGTTTAAATGAAAAGCAAGTTACCACATGCAAAGTTTACAGTGAGAAGAAAATTGGGGAAGAAACCAAAAAGATAGGGTAAGGAGTTACTCTCAATTAAAAGTGTGTGGTGTAAAGATTCACGCCCTCTATGAAAAAACACGCGACACCTGGAGCATAGGTCACCTTACCAGCTAAAATTAAGGCACTTAAAATATCAGGGCTAGTAGCAAACAAAATTTGTTGTCCTTGGAATGTTGGACAAATGGAAATAACAGTATTTCTATAAATAACAAATACATATTGATTTTTTCAAATTTATTGCCATTAAATTAGCCATATTTTTGGTTATGTGAAAGTTAAAAATCGCCTATTAATAATACACCGTTAGGTAATAAGGTTACATAGGCTTCTCCTTGATTGGCTATTGATAGCCTATATCAATTGAGGTCCTTTGCGTGAAGAATGAATTGATTTTACAAGACAAAACAAGAAAAAAAAAAAGTCACACTCGAGTAATTTTGAAGGAGTTCACACATATCATTATTAAAAGATATGTATGACAAAAGTAACAATTTTCTATGTAATGGCAATGATAAAGATGCATTTGTATTACATATAAAATGGTGATTTTAAGCTTTCAATTAAGTGTAATTAATGCACTGGTATGCCAAAAGTATGCGAACAAAAGCAGGCTTTCGTGCCGATTATGGACTTTCACTCATGTTTATATAATTGAAGAATAAAAAAGAAGGAACCTTGTAAGTTGTGTGGAAAGATCGCTGAATAGCAATGACACTTGGCCCTAATGAAAAAGAAGAATTTGATTTGAGTTGTTAAAGCAATGGAGAAGATATGAAAACACGAGTCATCCGCCAAAATCATCACAATGGAACTAATAACTATCGTCAAAGTATGGACGTTTCATGACACTAGCCTAATTTACTGTCAGAAGCTAAATTCTTTAGGGAGATCAGATTGTCCTTTTAAGGACTCTTTTGTTTCGAATGAAATCAATTAGATTGAGGATCTGGGCCTAAACCCTGTTTTATCTACATTCAAATGAGTAAGGGACCACATTATTAAAAGTTTTAGAGTCTGTCCCACTCACTGTGAGGGGTAAGGGGTTTTATTTTAGTATCCACAGTGTACAAAATTTTATCGAGTACTCTATCAATGTACAGTAATATAGCCACAATGCATAATGCAAGGTAAGTTTTTTATTTGGACATCAAACCGTAGCTAATGCCTTTAAGAGATTAGTACAAAGCGGATATGAGTTCCTTGACATCCCGGCCAACCACTGCATTAGTCTTTGATCATAACAGACCGTTAGTAAAGAATGAAATTCATCAGTTTCGATGCCCATCATGTGCTAGTAAACCTGTCAAAATTGTTGAATGACAACAAGGCCTAGTCTCAATATGGCCGAGGATTGAACCTTATATCAATATCCTCATGAAATATGCACGACCCCTCACTTAATTTAAAAAACTGATTATAGGAAAAACAAGTGATGGGTCATTTTTAACATGAGAAAACGACTTTTTAAATATGATTTTCGAAATGTGGTTCACACATCTAAGGATTTTAAGAATTCAAGATTTTTTTGTTACTGTTTGTTCCAATAATTAGTACGTTTCCATTGACCGTTGACCATTTGCCATTCATGTCATGAGACTTAAAGTAAGTGTATTTTGGTCTTTTACCATTACTAAATTTTGTTGTGAGGGACCAGTTCTAAAAAGACAACATTAAGAAAGCTCTCTTTAATTTGTTTTGTTTCAACTTATGGACAACAGTAATTCATAAAGAAACTTTCTGCTAAAGCTTTGGCTGTTCACAGATCACCGTGTGAGTGCATAAGGTTGTAGTGCAATAGCGGCCATGTGAGTACATCTGTGTGCCTGCCGTGGTATTGGGATAACTCTCAATTTATCTTTCCTTAAAGCATTAATTGGCAAAGTTGATATTTTGGGCACCGTTACGTTGTATTGTCTAGGAAACTATAACCTGCGAACGAGAATGCTAAGGATGCTTATTTATTATAAAATTTTGTAATTAAAGTGGGACCCAGATTGGACTTAACCAGAGCTGGCAATGCTACGTTTATGTCCGTCCTGATGAAATAAGTGCCCCTTGAGAATATAAACCTCTAACTTGACTTACCTGAACCAATAACCCTAAATAATCCGTGAACGTAGACCCGTACATGGGGCTATTTGCCGGCTATTTCACATTGGAGCCGTTTACAACCAGCAGCCGTTGAATTATTATCGGTATCCCCTATAATAATTATTCTAATTACAAATCCTTGTTTGTGTGTATTTCACACAGACAGTTTCGTGCTTAACCATTCACCGTGAGTTTTTTACTACAGTTACCAATGCAACTGTGTAAAAATCAATTTTTTTTTGAAAATTGGGGGCCCTCTTCAAAAAAATGTGTCTAATATTGTTCAATCAGTGGCTCCTGAAATGTTCTTCAGGTGACACATTCATCTGAAGAACCATTTCAAGAGCCACTAACCACAGGCTTGGCATAATATACTACTCCCCGCCTAAAAAATTCCGAACGATATAAATTACTGTATTAAAAAGGTATGGAGGTTAATTTAGGTATTAAATATAATCCAGGAGTTTATTCGCGTAATGTGTTCTGCTTATTGACCTGGGTCCGTAATGCATTGATAACGAAAGCATGATGTGGAAGTTTGAGAGATTTATCCAGCTGGCTTGGCGCCGTTCAATTGAAAGCAGTTTGAGCACGTTGATGGCCATTTCAACAATCTTTTCAGATTTTTAGGCTGGAGTATATTTCTGTGTGAATGGGATTTGACGAATGCACTATTGCACTTAACAAACCTTCTTGCACTTACCAAACAAGATATTATCAACGGTAGACATCTGTTCTGAACGTCAGATTGCAAATGGTAGTTTTTTAATTGGCCGACTATAGCACCCTTACATTTCTATTATTATTTGAACTTTATCCTGATAGTATTTGAACTTTATCCTGATAGTATTTGAACTTATTCTCATCATAAAGTAACTCGTAACTATATTTGCATTTCAAAAAAAAGGCACCCTTAGCCATTCACATCCCATTCTGATTGCAGACAGAACTAGATTTAGTAAATTAACAAACGAAGGTTTATTTTTAAATACATTTTTTATTCAATTTTAGCACTCCAGTGTCTATATTTAGCCACTGAGTTAATTTAGTAATAATTGGCTAACATAGAAGTAGTATTCAATAGTCTATTAATTAGCCCACACATTGACGCGATTTGTTGGTATGCAGCTTAAAATGGGAAAACTTTAAAAGATTTAAATTGTAATTTTCAAGGTTGTGTGTGTGTTTGTTTTATGTGTTTGTGCACTTGTAATTACTGGCAAACTACAGACATGCGCATGAGAAAGCAACCCTCTTATCTACAAACTCTTTTTCTTTTACCCCATAATTTCCCTCATTTTTCAAGCCCTGCCCTCTCTCATATTTACATGCTTGGGACTTCTATATGAAACGTCTAGGATTTGATTTGTGTAATACTCACAGCTTGTCCAATTGACCTTTTTGCTCCAAGTACTGATTACTTTTCACATTTTGTTTGTTTGTTTGATTTGTATGCTCTGTGAACCATTGTGAACTGAAATAGTTTAAGTTGCATACATACAGACTTCTTTTAAAGGCTTTCAAGATCAATATGTTTTCAAACAAAATTATTACCCCCTGGGCACAGTGGCATAACCAGCTTTTTTTTTAGGGGTGGCACATATATTTTCAGGGGGGGGAAGCTTATATTAAAATTTGTTAGTATAGTACATGGCCTATGTAAATCACTAATTTTTAAAAAAAAAAAAAAAAAAAACCACCTATGATACAATCACCCTGATTGGTTCATTACAGGACACAACATGAGCTAGCCCTCTGAGTAACCAATCAAAATAGTGCTATATCTTTTTGCAAACCATACTACCATTCTTACAGAATCACTGATTTGCTCATTACATGATATTACCTTCCAAGTAACCAATCAAATAGTGTTTAGATGTTGATAGATAGACAGGTAATGCCCAGGGGATTAAGGGAGTGGTCATTATTTACGCCAGGGGGGAATGGAGGATTTGAGGGGGGAACCTGAAAATTTTTTGTGAGAGAGAGGGGGAACGTGAAATTTTTTCATCAAAGAGAGAGAGGGGAACATGAACTTTTAAATGGGGAAATCAGCATGATCAAGGGGGGAGTGTGAAATTTTTGAACGGAAGCGAGGGGGAACGCGAAAATTTTTGCCGAAAAAAAGTTGAAATCCTCCATTCCCCCCTGGCATAAATAATGACTGCTCCTTAAGAGTGTTAAAGTCATGCCTCATGCTGCTCTTACTTTTCTTTAAATAGGAAAAGATGCACACAAAAGATGACCTGATTTGATAATAAAAGCCCTCATCTGTAAAGTTCCGTGCAATTTTTCAATGCGGTTTGATTTGAGAGCTAAAAATGTAATTTTGTAAGCCCCATTGAGTACTGTGTAAAATTTATATTTGTCAACCAAATTGGGGTAAATTTTCGCTCAACATCCAAGCCAAACACCTTTTACAGTGAGATTAAAAATTACTTTGACCGGAGATACGCACACCTAATTTTGGCGCATTTTTCGACCAATTACACATCGCGAAACGAGTTGTGATATTCCTCTTGGCTCACACAGTCCATGCTCGCGTGTGTTCGTTTCTGTCCAACAAATTATTAATCAGACTGTAGCTTGCTTTAGAAACCAAAATTTTGACCACTTCGGTAAAATCTGGGCTTCTGGGGACAAAGCTATTAGCGATCGGGCCACTGACCTTTTAACCTATCATACTTGCTCGCATTGTTTCTGATTGGTTGATATAGTCATTTGAGTAGTCAATAAAAGTAGAGCTTCCAAAATGTGACAGCCAAGACTCTTTATAAGAGCTTTACCACCATTCTTACCAAGGTGCCAATTGGCTCAATAAATCATATCGCCTTCTTTGTTAACCAATCAGCACATAGTTCTCTGGAGTTCTATAAAATAGTTTAAAACGTTGATAATAAAATGTCTGGGTTTAACCATTGCGTGCAATTTGGTGTAACATACAGCAGACTGTTAGTTCAATCAACAAGTTACCAGACGGTATCCAAACAATTAGACTAGTTGTTATTTGACAGCAGAATCCGACATAATGTAGCGGGAGTAGTGAACTCCACTCTGATACTGGCAATCATAATAGTGCTTGTGTACCTAAGAGTTACACCACAGTAGGGGAAAATGTCTTCCCAGAGTGCACCACAGAATTGAATTGAATTGAGCCAAATAATGCATGGAACCATCCCAGGGGCACCCAAGTTTGCAGTGGCATAATCCAGCAGTTCCTAAGACCCCCAGTTGAAGCATAATTCAGTTCTTAAAGGTCCCCTTTGGGGAAGAATTTGCCTCAGAAGCTAAATTTTAGCAAAATTTCAGCTCCCAAGCCTGTAAATTTCTCAAAATTTCAGTTCCCAAGCCCCTATTTTCGGAGACAAAATCAGTTCGCAAGCCCCCAAGTTCAGAAATTGGGGCCACACATCCTTACCTGAAAAAAGTTTAGCCCCCCCAAAAAAGAATCATTTGGGAGAAGGCAAGGGAAACAATATATTTAAAAAAACACACATTTTGCAAAGGTGAACACAGTTGATACTATCAATTTATTACTTTTCCTGATCTCACTTGGAGGAAGGAGGGGAAGGATTTAAAGTGGAGTTCCCCTTCCTACCTACCCCCATCCCACCTTTGGTTATAAATGTTTCTTGGTAATATGATGAAACTCATTTGGGGATGTAGTAAAGAGATTTGGTCAACAGGAAAGGCATGCAGCCAACTTATTTTATAGATGAGATGAGAAAAAGTAAAGTTTTCTTATGATACCAAAATCTCAGGTTTGATGGTTATATTGGTAGGAGTGAGGCTGAGGATCATGTAGCACCCATTTAAATGCCATGACTTACAACAATTAACAATTAACATATATGAACCGATCATTTGAATGGATTTCTGACAGTGCTGTAGTTTCAGAGACTAAAAAATTGCTTGAATTTTGGTTTGGTTAGAGCTACCGAGCAATGCATGATGGGAAGGTATACTGTCTACTGCTGAGTTTACCTCTTGTCTGGAGAATGATTCTTTTGTCTTCTCTCACGCAATCCTCATAACATGTTCAGATGTTATAAGTGCTGTACTGCAGTCATTATGGTTTCCTTGGTGGATTGGTGCTTTATTAATTGTCAACAGCAGGTTTAAAGGTGACCCACTCGATTACACCGCATCATTTTCTATTTTTCTTTGGATAGGTCATTGCAACATATCTTAATTCCATAATTTCATTTGAATCCAACATGCCCTTTTAATGGGGTTGTGACAATTAGTGACCCTGCGTCACTAGTGACCCTGATGAATTCATCAGACTTGTACGGAATAAACTGTCACAACCCCTTTTAATGCGAGCAGTAAATTGAGTGTGTTACAATAGCCCATAATTACACAAATAATTTGTGGTAACTAAATCGATCAATATTTAGAGAATAAAGGTATGATTTTGGAAACTGGTACTCTCTTTAACAAATTGAAACTCCTACTTTTATAATTCAAGGTAATCTTAAAAGGTGCTTGTTCCGATTTTTGTCTATCATGTTCTCTACTTGATATGAGAGCCTGACACTTGTAAACACCGATCATCAAGTACTGTGGGAAACAAACTTGCGGTTTTCATGCTAGACACGATAATCCATAGTGCAACGCCCTATTCAACACTGTGCTAATATTGATGGTTAACCTTTAAAATGGTAGTTTTCTATCCGTATCTTGAGAAAGAAATGGATTTGAAAGCTGAAATTTCAGGAAGACAATGAGAAAAATACGGTCTTTCATCTGATATCAAAATTGATACTACTTCCGGTTAAATCAGGGGCCGGGTCCCAAAGACAATCGGAACAAGCACCTTTAACCTAATTTTGTGATCCTTATGGCTTAAATACAACAAGAATGGACTGCCACTATACCCAGTGAGAAAAATCGAACCCGATGAATGCAAAGAACATACGCAACGAGATGGAACGTTGGCATCAACATCCAAATAACGCCATTGCGCAGCATGTACTACCTGGGTTCAATTATCGAATTGAACCCGGGCATCAGCCAATCAAATTGCTCACATTTTCACAGCTGTTTAATAATTCAGCTTAGAGGAGCATAATGGGAACAAGACGAGTCCTTAAAAAGGACAATCTTCTGCATTTTAGTGCACAATTTGTGAAATGAAACAACAAATTGAGTTTTGTAACACTATATTTAATAAATACTATGCAAGGCATCAATCATAATGATCAACCTTTATTGTGAAACAAAAGACATTCAGTTTAAAAAAAAAAAAAAAAAAAATATCCGCATCTTGAGAAAGAAATGGATTTGAAAGCTGAAATTTCAGGAAGACAATGAGAAAAATACGGTCTTTCATCTGATATCAAAATTGATACTACTTCCGGTTAAATCAGGGGCCGGGTCCCAAAGACGATCTGAACAAGCACCTTTAACCTAATTTTGTGAACCTTATGGCTTAAATACAACAAGAATGGACTGCCACTATACCCAGTGAGAAAAATCGAACCCGATGAATGCAAAGAACATACGCAACGAGATGGAACGTTGGCATCAACATCCAAATAACGCCATTGCGCAGCATGTACTACCTGGGTTCAATTATCAAATTGAACCCGGGCATCAGCCAATCAAATTGCTCACATTTTCACAGCTGTTTAATAATTCAGCTTAGAGGAGCATAATGGGAAAAAAAGTTAGCCAACTTCTTTTGCAGATGAGATAAATACAAGGTTATATCTTCTTGTGTGGCTGTAAAGGGCAATTCTTGATCAGGTAATGCCCCTTTAATATTGTCTGTGTTATGGATGAATAGTATATGACACTCTACAAACAGAACTGAAATGCTAAAGTAGAACAAAATCATATTGGATGTACAATCATTCAGAACTCTGGTTATTAATTTTGTATATTATAAAGACTCGGAGAAACTGGCGAGCAACAAATTAAATAAAGACGAAATGTACAGTCTCGAACCGGGTTACTCTCGCTATCTAAGTGTGAGAAATACCACTCGTCCACAGGGCCTGTGTTACGTGGATACCAGTGAAATGAGCGCTAATTTATGTCAGTCTTTATTTTAGAGCTTCAAGCGGCCATATTATATAGTACTCTTTGAAGAACGGGTGGGCCTGTAAACATGGTTTTAACAGAATCTATGACAAAGCGTAACTTAATCCGTGCATGAGAGTAAACTTGATACAACTCGAGATAATGAATGAATATATATTGTAAAGACTCAGAGAAACAGGCGATCATCGAATGAAATAAAGACGAAAAATACACGGTCTCGAACCTGGTCACTCTCGAAACTTATGAGAATTCTATAGACTCTTCCTTTACTCTTATTAAGCTAATTTTGCAAATATTTTGACTCTTTCAAGTGAATCACTGATAGTGTCTTTAACTTGGTCCCTTACTTTAGTCTCTAAAGGTCCATTCATACCTTGCTACAATGTGCATTGTGCTGTCGATATATATCGATCACCTTCTGCTGCAACTCAACACAGCTCATTGCAAATCAAGTTAAAATGAATTTAACTTTTTGCAGTGCCATGAATGGGTAGAGACTGCACAGCAGTTCAGGCACTGCAACCCATACGCAGATTCATTGAAGTATGAAGGAACCTTCCCACATCCTGTCCTTCACCAGCCAGTCAAGACCTTCAGGTCAAAAGACCCCGATACGCTTTACTCCCAGATTCAAGCCCAACACATTCCAGACAGACACTTCTGAGAAAGTCCCTGAAGACAAAGACAGTCCGATTGACCTAGTTCAGGCAGGAGGAAGTAGGGGATACCCCACCGGAGAAGTGGGGGGAAATCGGCTGTCTTCAGCTGATGGGCTGAACCCTAGATGACCCAAGCAAAACCAGTTTGCCTCTTAGCTACTGCAAGAGGCGTGCTAGGTAGGGCTCTATTTTCGGTAGGTTTAGGGCTATATTTAGTCTTATATGGGTATTCTGGTGTCTTTCATATCGCTACCAGATTTTGCCCCGTCATAGGTTGAATTTAAGGGCACATGATTGGACAACATGAAGGCTCAATGTAAAATATTTGCTATTTATGGGGGTTGCACCTTTAGTACTGCAGAGAATGTGTGAGCTGATAGCGGTCTCTCAACTGTGTGTGGGGAGTATGTCTTTACATTTTTATCCCTCTGGCTTGAAAAGCAGAGGGGGATATTGTGAGGGCATGCATGTCCGTATGGATGTATGTGTATAGGTATGTGTGTGTGTGTTCCAGTTTGGTTAAAAAAAAAAAAAAAAAAAAACTCTAAAGGTCCATTCATACCTTGCTACAATGTGCATTGTGCTGTCGATATATATCGATCACCTTCTGCTGCAACTCAACACAGCTCATTGCAAATCAAGTTAAAATGAATTTAACTTTTTGCAGTTCCATGAATGGGTAGAGACTGCACAGCAGTTCAGGCACTGCAACCCATACGCAGATTCATTGAAGTATGAAGGAACCTTCCCACATCCTGTCCTTCACCAGCCAGTCAAGACCTTCAGGTCAAAAGACCCCGATACCAGTGGCGTAGCCAGGTGGGGGCAAAGGGGGGCAGAGTGCCCCCTCTGAAAAAATTCTTGAAGGGAAATCGGGAAATAAAGCACCGATATTCATGTTAAATCAGCCCCTTTTCGGATTCTTTTGCCCTGTGACCGGGAAATTTTTGCTTGTGATCGGGACATTTGTTGCACCTACCGGGAAATTGCCCCCTCGGAACCACCGGGCTGGCTACGCGCCTGCCCGATACACTTTACTCCCAGATTCAAGCCCAACACATTCCAGACAGACACTTCTGAGAAAGTCCCTGAAGACAAAGACAGTCCGATTGACCTAGTTCGGGCAGGAGGAAGTAGGGGATACCCCACCGGAGAAGTGGGGGGAAATCGGCTGTCTTCAGCTGATGGGCTGAACCCTAGATGACCCAAGCAAAACCAGATTGCCTCTTAGCTACTGCAAGAGGCGTGCTAGGTACGGCTCTATTTTCGGTAGGTTTAGGGCTATATTTAGTCTTATATGGGTATTCTGGTGTCTTTCATATCGCTACCAGATTTTGCCCCGTCATAGGTTGAATTTAAGGGCACATGATTGGACAACATGAAGGCTCAATGTAAAATATTTGCTATTTATGGGGGTTGCACCTTTAGTACTGCAGAGAATGTGTGAGCTGATAGCGGTCTCTCAACTGTGTGTGGGGAGTATGTCTTTACATTTTTATCCCTCTGGCTTGAAAAGCAGAGGGGGATATTGTGAGGGCATGCATGTCCGTATGGATGTATGTGTATAGGTATGTGTGTGTGTGTTCCAGTTTGGTTAGGTTTTTGTTTTTCGCGTCTCCTTTAAAAAGTTTAAGTCCAATTTAAACCAGACTTGGGGTTAAGGTGCAATAGGAGTTCCTTGTGAATGATGTCAAAGGTCATGGACCAAGGTCAAAGGTCATCTGAGGTCATGTTCCATACTGCCATCTTGCCAGGGGGATCACGCAAGTTTACTTGCTGTATTTTTTCAGTGTGGGAACATTTTTACTAAATTCTAAGTCCCCACAAGCTAGTTAAATATGTATTAATTCTTAGAGACAGTCCATCAAACTAATTAACATATTTTGGAATAAAGCGTAATATAGCATTACACTTCATTCCATTAAAGACAGCCTGTCACCCAAATAGAGTTTAATACAGTTGTCTAAGAAAGTGGTTCATTTTAACACAATTAAGCAAAAAAAATATGGTCTGCATTATTTTGGGACATGGAATTGTTTTATGGTTTCCTGTTGGCAATATAACAGTATGTTTCATTTTTAGTAAAAAGACAAAAAAGAAATTAGTAAAAATATGCAAATTAAAGGGCCATGGTCCGATCACTATTTAGCTTCATCCCCAGAACCCCAGATTTTGCCGAAGTGGTCAAAATTTTGGTATTTGACGAAAGCTACTATTTTTCTTATTTACCCTGTGAAATCTTAGGGCTAAAAGATGTTTGGTTTGGTCGACCAATATTAATTTTACAAAGTACTCCATGGGGATTACAAAATCATATTTTTAGCTCTCACATCAAAACGGGTTGAAATATCACATTATCAGTGTGAAATTTTACAGATGGGAGTTTTGGGATGAAAGCCATTCTATCAAGATGAAAACTTGATAAAAAAACATCCCCACAAGGCGTAATCCCAATTTAACAAGATTTTGGTATGAGCTAAAAAACTTTTCATTCATGTACTAGGTGCTTCAACTCTGCAATGCAAAATTCCATTTTGTTATTTATTTCTGGGATCAAGAAATGCCATGAAAGTAGCATTAGTAATTCATATATTAATGCTGGAAAGGAATGTTTAAAGACACTTAAAGAGACAGGAGGAGATTTTTTTAGGATTTGAATCAAGTTTCTCTCAAATTTCACTGGATCTGTTGTAGACCACCTACCGAGAACGTTTGGAAGATTTATTGGACAAACAGGTGCAAAAGAAAACCGCAAACCTTGTTTTGAACTTGCCTGCTATCGTAATCATTCCCCATAGAAAACCATGCTTTGACTTTCTGTCGTGCACGACAGAAACTACTAAATCATCATCTTATTATATAAATGGCGTAATACATTGGTAAGCATTCCAAATATGTAAAAAACCTAGGTTCGAGAAAAATTGGGGGCGCTTCTTTCTGGAAATCTCCTCATGTCTCTTTAAGGTGTTTCAATTGTCAGTATCATGTCTCACCCTCATTTTTTTTACAAAATAAAGAACGTTGTCTATGAACATTTGTAGATTGTAAGTTGCCTTAGTTATGAGTGCCACACTTTCTGTAGCAGTATAAGACATCATTCTCACAATAGATTTTTTTACATTTATACAGGGGTAATAAGCTCTTAACATGGCAGTGTTCGAAATACCACATGCACAAATGCATGCAACATTTTGGCTGTGCATGTAAGCTTTCACTATTTACCTGCACATGTGCATGTAAAATGTTAGTCATGAAATTGATGTTGTAAATTTTTAAATATAAAGTCAAGAACACTCATCCTTACTAAGTGATAAAAATACCGTACTTATGATCGCATTGTTATTTTCCCTACCAGGAACTTTGCACTGAGCATGTAACAATTATTTTGTGCATATAACTTTTAGAATTACATATACAGGTGCATGGACTTTTTCATTTGTATTTGGAACACCGTCTCACGCGTTCCCATCAGTTGTCAAATTGTGTTGCCACTGCTTAAAATTGTTATAAAAATAAAAAGAGACAATTTGCATGGCGTCAAACAGTGTTGAGATTTATTCATAACTGAAAGCACAAACACAAGATGGGATTTAATGGAAAAATTTGGGAATAAGCTTTTCTTATGAAACAGAAGGTGAGAGGATCACAAAATGCAAAACAAATTTTAATAATTATACTTGCACATGGTATGTGCTATTTGTATGGCATTTGCTATTCACTGTACGGCAACACCTCATTGCTTCTCCCCTAAGTGGTATCAGTAAAACGATGGTGTCCAAAAGTTTTCTTGAAATTTCTTGAAATTTTTGCTCAAATATTGGCTGTTTATTTATTGGCAGTGAAATGTCAGAGTTTAGCCATTTGAGATTGAAAGCAATGAATCAGCAGAACTGGAAAATTCTTGCACTGTAAAAGGGTGGAGTCATTTATTATTTTCTTTCTTTCTTTGTCCCCACCCACACCCACGCATGTAGCATTGAGTACAATAAGCATACTCAGGTAACTAACAAATTGCAGCATCAATTTAAGGGCGTAAATGCTAAAACTCTGTTTTCAAAGTTAATGCTAGTGCTAGTACAGTAATGCAACACTTACAAATTCCTTATTCCAATCAGATGCTCTTAAATGTTCAAGGGTTTCATTCAAGGAAAGTATCTGTTTACAAGAGCCAAAGGCAATGTTGCCACGGCAACTGACAAAAATAGATGCGATCGCTTGTGTTTTAAAGCAAAAAAAGAGCATTTAACTTATGACAGTGGGGTGTTTCTCTGCCTGGTTTGCGCTTTTGTAAAGGAGGAAAAGAAAATTGTGACTATTAACTTTTTGCAACAAGAACTCTTCAATTAAGGGTGCTTATGAAGTCATGTTTAAATTGGGTGAAAATCAGAAACAGTCCGAGAAGGGGGAGGAGCCAAGTCCAGCCAAACTGGGGGAAGTACTCTTCCGTAAATACCATATAAGGAAGCAGCTGCTGGTAGGCCGGCTGCCTATTTTTTAATAGATTTCCTTCAAATATTGGCACTGTTTCTAATTTTACACTTCTTATTAGTCACTGTCATGCATCAGACCATGCAGTCCGTATGCAGCGTCTGCGTGCCCTTTACCGGACCATCTTAAGGGTTTTTAGTCAAGTGAAGAGTGTTGCCTAACACGTGAACCAATATCTCATGTTCAAGCTTTAACAGGCTTAATTTCCTTCGGCTGTTTTAGAACCTGTCCTATTGGAAGCATGCTGGTGTGATTGTTGCCTGAGCAATTGATTTCTGGCTTTTTGTTTCATTTGTGATTATGCCCCATGATGACCTTTGCACCTCCAAGAATTCAACATTTTGACATTTACATGGCCAGAAAATGGACATTGATTCCCTTTTTGTCAGTGTTGCTGAGTTTTGTGGATTTTGTCCCCTTCTAGATATTGAGGGACATATCGTCATGCGAGTCCAAGAAGGTCGTAAGTGCAATAGCTGCCATGTGATACATCTGTTAGGATGACTTTTAATTTATTTTTATTTGAGTTAGTGGCTCTTGAAATGGTTCTTCAGGCGACTGTGTAGCCTGAAGAGCCACTGACCAGACTTGGCATAATAGTATGTTTGAGGGAATTTCTGACAAATGGCAGCTATTTGCACCTATGACCTTCGTGCATTCACTTGATGATATATATCAGTAGGCCTATAAGCTGTGAGGTATTGCAGAAACAAATGATATGTGGGGATATGCTGCTGTGCCATTAAGGACCTCATGTTTTAGCTTTCTGGTATACAAAAGACCCCTTTGTATGCCAGGTTTGGTATAAATAGGGATCATTTTTGTGGGCCGCCAGCATAGCTGGGAAGGCCACTTTGCAATATGTTGTGTATGTGTGTGTGTATGTATATGTGTGTATGTGTGTGTCACTAAAATGTTAAGTTTATATGGAGCAGCCCACAGCTTTAATTCGTCCCATTAGAGCCAGAACTGGCTATGTCCATTTTGGAATTTTTCAACCATCCATTTGATCAACGAGTGTGAGGCCTATATGTCAACTTTGAAAAAGTATAAGTAACATGAACATGGAAGATTACTATTTATTCCAGATTTTCAAACACTGCTTATACTTGATTTTCTTCTTTTTTTTAGCTATAATCAGACTTTAAACTCGCCTATCTCAAAATTCCATTTTTGGACATATCCAGTTCTGGCTCTAAGGGGACATTATATTCTTTGACTATAGTGAACGTGAAAGCCGAGAACCACAATATTCTAGTTTCAAAATTGTCTAACCCCTTTAATTGTCAACAAATTTGCTAATTTCTTTATCTGGAGCCAAAATGTCAACAATTTGCAAAAATTGGAAAAGTTTGAGGAAAGAAAATGGCAAATTTTGTGTTAAAATCATCCAAAATCGTCACCTTAGGTAATCATAGCTGTGGGTCCTATATGGGTCCTACTTCCAGCCTCTCAAACACAAATTGTGGGCCTGAGCATGAAGCACAAGATGGAGTAAAAATGCAAGTCCAATCTATTTCACAATTGATGATACATTGCAACAAATCAAGGTACTCCATCAGTTTCCTAGTTAGTTATATAACTTCCCTTAATGGGTAGCTGGGAAAAGTCACTGCCCTTGGCTCAAAATACTGGTTCGGGCTGAGGTAAAACTAGGTCGCTGCCAACCCGAACTTCATGGTCTTTGACGTAATTGCCTTTCTTATCAACAAATTGTGAGTAAAATTCTGAATTTTAACATGTTAAGTGCTGGCTTAGTGTGATGCCAGGTGCATTTTTGGCAAGAACATTCTGGTTTCATTCATACAGGAACGATTCTTTGCTTTACCTCCTCCAGGACTTACCATCAGTGTGTTTTTTTTTCCTGAGTGATGACAGCCCTATAGCTTCCTATCTTTGGTATTAAATTGGTATTAAAGTCATGAGTGATAAAATCTGGTTGCAGAAGATCTGCACTTATAAATCCGCTTTAAAGAGACACGTGCACATCTGAAAAATAGTGGTCGCCCTCTAATTTTTCAAATTGAATATTTTTGCATGCGTAAAGCTTTATATACACTAGCCCTCACCTGAAATTATTCAGCCCAAATCAGCTCGCTTAATGGTAAATAGAATGATTTAAATTTATGTCGCCACGACAAATTCAGTAGATGACGCGAAATGGCGTGTAACACAAGAAAAACACATGCGTAGATTGTTTCTCACCGCATGCACCTTGTTTGACCGGTCTGTGAACTTTGTGTTTTTAATAGCACAATGAGTACGAGTTTTGATATTCATGTAATATTCACATTTGTTGATTAAAGTTTACAGCAAACTAAAAGTTATCCTGCAATTTTCCATAGATGTCTTTAGCCCTCTTATTAATGTCCCTCATCTGTTTTGTCAATGTTATTTTATGCCGTACAGAAATATATCTCTATTCTTCCATGGCATGCATAATGGACATGCATTTGGTTTTATAAACATTTAAAATTTAAAAAATTTAATATTTTTGTTAAAATGGTGCAGTGCCACTGAATCAATGAATACAGTATACAAATATTGGCAGCTCATGGAGGGAGCAGTGGGAGAAAATATTGCCCCGAATGATCTTGAGACCAATGGGCCTACTATTTTACAACCAGAATCGGGTTTTCATGTCGATTCATCATTCCTGAGCAGATGATTCCGGATTGCTGTGCAAACTTCTGTGGGAGAAGAGCGGCCAATGATTATTTTGTGTATAGTTACACGTCTCTTCCACATATTGTCCTGTATATTCGTCAAAAATAATGTGTATTGTTTGACTGATCGAAATGAATTATCAGTGGTAGGAAGTGTAAGGTAAATTTTTGCCATGGGATTAGTAGGTTTCCCGGGGGGGCGGGGGTACTATCCCACAGGGATAGTTGGTTTTTTTGTTTGATTTCTTCAACCAGACAGGGAAATGGTAGAAGAACACCATCATGTGCACTCCATTTTTTCCAAATTCCGATAACGAAATCTATGCAAGAGGTTGTATATACCTGGTTAGAGTCCGTACCTCACTCAATATATCACTCCAAATTTTTAAAATGTGATCAAATAACTAGTCTCTCAAAAAACTTCAAATAAAATGTGTATACCTGAAAAAAATATGGATTTGTTACAGTAAAATGGTTAAATGGAAAAATCCGTAACGTAGTCTATGGGCTATTGTAATACACACAATTACAGCTCACGCTGAAAGGTACGTGGCCTGATTCCATAGAATGACTCAGGTTAAAAATTACTTTAAAAGTGAAGT
The DNA here is from genome assembly GCA_023653785.1 of Ophioderma brevispina. Lineage (NCBI taxonomy): Eukaryota > Metazoa > Echinodermata > Ophiuroidea > Amphilepidida > Ophiodermatidae > Ophioderma > Ophioderma brevispina. The sequence continues at coordinate 20,538 of JAMKCH010023705.1, forward strand.
ATCCCCCCATGTCCTTTGTTTTAAGGGTAAACGTTTTTTTGCCACATTTCCCATAATTTCTTTTCAATTTTAACATTAAATTATTACACTTTTGTTTCCATGTATAAATTCTTTTGATTGTTGCAAGAAAAAAGGAGATTGACAGTGATGCCAAACTTGATTGAACATCCAACTCTGCTATCGGTTAATGGTCCCTGATATTAAAGCGCAAAAGGGACGGATGTGTTCCGGAGAGATGTGTTTTGCAAGTGATTGATTGTAATGTATGAACGTTGTGCTGAGTCAACGCAGTCAAGTCATGCAGTTTTGCTATTACTGTCCGATTTTCAGGCTCATGCCTCCCATGGTTACGTCTTAATTGCCTACAAAACCCATTAGTTACCGCAAAGGAGTTTGAGTAGTAGGTATTCCGAGGGAAGTTTCAGCATGATGATGAGACCTGGAGAGAGATTGATAGATAAAAAAAATGGATGGAACACTTGAATTGGCAAGTTGTTATAGAATGTTAGAGATATAGTTATAGATATAGTGAGTGAAGTTAAATTTTTTTTTATTTGTCTTGCAAGTAATTTAAATTGCTAACTATGGAGCAAATCTGATCAAAAAAAAAATGGTTCAATATGGATTGATGAACATATAGTGGAGCGGTTTGACTGCAAAATTGTCAACAACACCTCCCCTCGGTACAACAAAGCAATCACTTCTATTCGAAAGATAGTAATACAAAATTTAAAAAAGTGCGATGGTTGTGGTGCAAAAACTTTGTTTGGTAGGGGTTCCTTGTTTTTTTTAATCACGTTTTTGAGTAAAAACAAAGAAAAGAAAAGGAAAAAGAAAATCAAGGAGTTATTAATGTCCTAGCCCAAAACCAATTTTAATCATCATGCAATATATCAATCTCTGACCATTTTATATTATAAATTTCTGTTTTATACAATATATAAGGGGTCCCTAGACTTTTAAGCCCCAAATGGGCCCTTTTTTCTAAAAAACCTTTTTTCCCCATGGCTTTGAAAAGCAGAAGGGGGGATTATGCTATCAGTAAAGGCGTCGGTGCGGCCGTTCGGCTGGCGTCGCAGGCGGCGGGCGTCCAACACAATATTGTTAACACGATAACATGAGACGCATAAGGGTTATGGTGAGGTAACTGGGGGTTGGGATCGGACTTGCCATGCACTTCATCTGATAGATTATGGGCGTGGCATCATATATGCTAATTACGGTACCTAATTTGAATTTAATTAATGAGTTAATTTGGGGTGGTTTGTATTTTCCACACAATCTTGTGCTTGAACGCGATAACATGAGACCATAAGGGTTATGGTGATGGTGGTGTGAGTAACTTGGTGGGTGGGATCGGGACTGCCATGCCCTTCATCTGATAGATTATGGGTAGTGGCTATGCTAATTATGGTAACCTAATTGGCATAATAATGAGTTATGTGGGGTATTTTCAAACACAATCCTGGTGAACGCGATAACATGGAGACCCCAAAGGGTTATGGGAGTAACTTGGTGTGGGTGGGATCGGCCTGCTGCCCTTATCTGCTTTTTCGATTACCACCGGGCGTGCCCCCCCCCCTTGGCTATGCTAATTAGGTACCTTCATGCAATAATTACTGAAGTTAAATGTGGGGTGTTGGTATTTTCAACACAATATTGTGAACGCGATAACATTGAGACCATAAGGTTAGGGATTGTAATTGGGTTGTGTGAGATCGGACTGCCATGCCCATCATCTGATTAGATTATGAGCGTGGGATATGGCTAATTCGGTACCTAATTGATAATCTAATGAGTTAATTGGGGGATTTTGTACCCAAAAAGCTTGTGTTGTGAAACAACTATTGAAGATCCATAAGTCGATTTTGATGATGAATGAAAACTTGGTGAGGGGGTGGGGAATCATTGTCTACTATCGCGCTAATGTTAGGTTTGTGGCGCACTATATGTAATAAAATAGCTAAATTCGATATTTATGCGCTAAATTTGGGGTATTTTCACCCAAAAACCTTGTGAACAAACTATCTGAAGATCATAAGTCCGATTTGATGAAACTGATGGGAGGGCGTGGGGAAAGGGGAATCATGGACTTCTCGGGCTGATTAGGTTTAAGGGGGTTGTCCGGGTTAAAAGGTAGGGGTTGTGCGGCTTTAAGGGGGTTGGTTGGGTTTGTAAGGGGGGATTGTATGGGGTTTAAGGTGGGTTGTCGGGTTTTAAGGGGGATTGTCTGGACTTAAGGGGGGATGTTGGGGGTTTAAGGTGGTTGTCCGGGTTTAAAGGGGTTGTCAGGGGTTTAAGGGGGGTTGTCTGGGATTAGGGGGGCTTGTTGTGGTTTAAGGTGGGGGGCTTTGAGTCACAAGTTTAAGGGGGATTGTCCACGGTTTAAGGGGAGTTGTCCCAGGTTTAAGGGTGGAGGTTTTACGGCGGGTTTAAAGGGGGGGTTTTTTGTCCAGCTTTAAGGGTGTTGTTGGGTTTTATTAAGCGGGGATGTTGGGGTGTTTAAGGTGGGTTGTTGGGGTTTAAAGGGGGGTTGCCGGGTTTTTAAGGGGGTTGCTGGGACTTAAGGGGGATTGTTGGGGTTTTAAGGTGGGGTTGTCTGGGTCTTTTTTAAAGGGGGGTGTCCGGTTTAAGGGGGGGGGTTGTATGGGCTTCTTAAGGGGGTTGTTGTGGTGTTAAGGTGGGTTGCACGAGTTTAAGGGGGCTTGTCCAGGTTAAGGGGTTTGTCGGGTTTTTTAAGGGGGTTGTCCAGCTTTTAAGGGGGTTGTCCAGCTTTAAGGGGGTTGTTGGGTTTCTTAAGGGGGGTTGTTGGGGTTAGGAGGGAATGGGATTTATTTTTGGGGTTGTTAAGGGGGGGTTGTCCATGGGTTTAAGGGGGGTGGGGTTGTTGGGCGTTTTTTTTGTAAGCGGGAGATGTTGGGGTTGTTTTTCTTAAGGGGGGTTTTTTTTGGGTGTTTAGTTTATTAAGGGGGGTTTTTGGGTTTAAGGGCGTTTGGGGCACATAATACGCGTATGGATGCGCGGACGTGCCCGAGCGCGTATGCGAGCAGGTGCATATTGCATGTGCGGACGTTTGCACATGCGTTGTCGGGGTTTAAGGGGGGTGTCTCGGGCTTAAGGGGGATTGTTGGGGTTGTTAAGGTGGGTTGTCCGGAGTTTAAAGGGGTTTGTCCGGTTAAGGGGGGTTGTCTGGGTTAAGGGGGATTGTGGTGGTTTTAAGGTGGGTTGCACGGGATTAAGGGGGGTTGCCCAGGTTTAAGGGGGGGTTGTGAGGGTATGGTTTTTAAGGGGATTTTGGGGGGTTTAAGGGGGTATTTGCAGCTGATTATTAAAAAATTTGTAAACCGCTTCCCGCCAGGGGGATTAGCGGTTCGGAACCGCGACGTGTATTTTTATCACAATCTGTCACCACAACGAGTATTACCTGAACGTTATGCAAGGTATAAAACCTAGATCAATAACAAAAAGGATACACCATAAAAATACAGATTGTACTATTTTTTACTTTAAAAAAAATTGAAAATAATTTTTGCTTAATTTGCAGCCCAAAATGCATTTTTCGGCCTAGTAGAAATCCATCCCTGCACCAAATATATTTCAACCACAAGCATCATTTTCTTAACATCTCACTATATTTATAATTCCCTAATAAAGGTGGTTTGTGTTTTGTTGTACGGATGGGAGGGCGAGGGGGTTATGGGGCTGATATAGGGAACTCGAAAACTAGGCACTTTTGAAAAAGGCTCGGCCACTCCGTTAATATGTGAGGTGATCAAGAAATGAGTAGGAAGCGCACCAAACAAGTTCTTTAAGATAAGATATGATATGGTCCAAATAGGTGGAGGAGGAGTGAAAATATGGAAATTGACTTATGTCCAGAAAGTGTGGAGGAAGTCTCTGTCCCGATATTTTTTTAAAATTCCAATAATAATAAACTGGGGAGGAAAAAATTGATCGATTTTTAAAAGCTCTCTCATTGACTCCAAGACATACTACACAATTCTTAAACCTTGTTTTCTCTTTTCTTTGTTTTGATGGTCATACTTAAAAAATATCCATATCTGGGGATCTGTATGTCATATTGTTGTGGGGGATTTTGACTAAATGGAAGCTTTAAATACTGTTCTTTAGAAAATACCAAAACCAACGTTGATTTGGTCGGACTTCAGATTATTTTGCATGATCCCTCACAATATGCAGCCTGCAGGCTTGCATAATATGTTCCGTTCCCTTGAAGAACCTACAAAATACAAGTCCACAAAAAAAAAAAGATGTGTCTGGACTCTGGAGAGGGTTGTGGTCCCGCATGACCTATTGCAAATAAACAGGGCCATGAAGCAGTTTTTTTTTGGGGGGGGGGGAGCGTGCAGGACTTTGAAAAAAAAGTAGGGACTTTTTTTTGTAATAAAGTGACCTATAGGTCTCTAAAATGGTCCTTTTTAAAAACTTTTTCGTTTTTCATCACCAAAACCGTGGACTTCTTGTCCAAAAGTTTTTCTAAATTTTTGACCATGTTATTAAAAGAAAACAAGGACCTTTTGCCTCTCATGGAATTGGGGTGGGGGAGGTGTGACTGCTCCACCTACACCCCCTGCATAAGGGCCGCCTGAAATTCAATTCCTATCTGTTGCATAAACACCATTAGACACAATAAAATACACATCTCATCAGTACCTTCTAATAGTTGAAAAAATTCTGAAAGTGTCTTTTCACCCCCACCCCCCATTTAGGTCCACATGGATGTTATAAGAAGCAAATGTTCATTGTTATAATTTCCGCCAACGTTCCTTTGCCCACCCTATAGAAATCAGCAGGGGATATGCAAGTTTTTACTTGATATATTTTTTACAACTTGTAGGTAAAACTTGAAAAAAATATCTACTTACATTAGGTTTAAATTAACTTTGGACAGGAGAACCACCGGGGAGAGACCTCATGACTAGAGGAGATCTGTTTAACCCGCTGGGGTCGACACCTTTCTTACAGTATTCTGATTGGCTCATTACATGATATATCTGGATATAACCATTGAGTAACCAATCACAATAGACCGTCATATTCCTGTACAACATTTAAGGTTTCTTACCATGTTTCTTATTGGGTGATTTAGTGTATCTAGCCAATATAGAACCAATCAAATGGCCAGTAGACCTCACAGTGGTTAATTGTGTCTGATTACTGTTTTACACAGCAGAATTCTTTCCATAATTCAATACATCAAGATTTTAGTTGAAAAAAGCACAACTTTTGTAACAAAATATGGTAAAGATGTGGGGGTAAATAAATAGAAGGGTAGGAATAGGGTTGGGGAGAACACAGTATCATAACGATGCCTTTCTGATACATCAGTTTAGCAGAGTGGGATCAGATGATACTACAGATTGGTAGGTTTGGGTTCGACGCCTCTCGGCCATTGAATTCTTGTAGTATCATTGGTAATGGGTTAATAGCATTAATTACAATTAATTAACAATGGTATAGTATACTGAGTGTATGCCAAAGTTGAACATGGAAAAGGAATCGCCTACAGCTGGCTGTTCTGGCTAAGGGAGGGGGTCCATTATTTACGCCGGGGCTGGTGGGGAATGAGGATTTGAGGGGGGAACCCGACAAATTTTTGTAAAGAGGAGGGGCGAACATGAAAATTTTTTCATAACACGAGAGAGGGGAACATGAACTTTTAAATGGGGATCTCAGCATGAGCAAAGGAGTGTGAAATTTTTTGAACGGAAGCGAGGGGCCGCAAATATTTTTGCCGAAAAAAGTTGAAATCCTCCTCCCCCCCGGCATAAACAATGACCGCTCCCTAATCTGGCTGTATTCAGCCTCCTTATAGATCATACTGAGTCACGCATTTGCAATCGGTTTGGACATCGGTCGGTCAGTGACTTGGTGTCTCGGACTGTGTACCCAGATGACGCCACGTTAGTAGTGAGCCATCCAGAAGCCACAGATTTGTTTGTAAAAGCTGGAATTAATGTGAAGTGTAAGGTTGTCATATGGGCAGGGGATTGTAGGTGAACTCCACCGAGAGTTCGCTGTGGGTAAAATATATGAAATGATCAAGTTTGGTGTTTGGAACTTGTGAAAAGTGCTTTAAGGAACTCATCTGATTGATTCTTAACCGCTTTGTTTAGCCCTTCATTGCACAGAGGAGCACAAAATAAACCTAATGCAGACAATGTGTTCATTTTAAAACTCTTTTAAAATTTCTGACTTTTTCCCCTACATCATTAAGTGCTCCACTGTGTTATTTATTAACATGGTGATGTCTTATGACCCTTCACATTTGGTGTAAATTTTTGTGCAAAAATTACTTTGGGAAAGTGGTTTCCTGGGGGGTGTCCATGGATCCCCCCTTGGGCACTACCGGAGTGAAAACCCCTTGGTCACTTAAGTGTTAACAAATGTAATGGATCCCAAAATTGGAAAAGATGTACTCTTTAAAGTTTTCAATGATTGAAGGTCCAAACACAGGGGTGCTGTAATCCATTGCTGTATGCAATAAAGCTTGAACCCTTTTTCAGGCCAATCACAGAATGAATCTAGGGCTCCCAGTAGGCAATTACCCATGCCAAGGAACAAGGGGTCTAGGGGAAGGCACGAAGCAAAAAATAGAAGTCGACTCTATACATATGTTCTGCTTGTCACTATGTGACACATAATCGCTTGTCACAGTTGTATCTCTGTGGTAATATAAGCGTGGCCATCTGCTGATGGAACCTTATCTTTTCCCATTTTTTTGTTTGTCACGGCATGGATCAAGCCGAAATTATATTCATTCAAGATAAGTTTTGACATCTCTCCATAGTGGTGAGTTTAAACCCCCCTAACAGGCCCTGTTAAATAGATAAACAAGTGGATAGAACAGGAACTAAATATAGGTGTTGTGGGATTCGTCATAGAGTAACTCGAACCCGCTGCAGTGCACTTGCACTTTACGAATAACGCACAGCTCTGCAGATTTTTCTTTTCTCCCTGTCCGTCAGTCAATGTTTAAACACCCCAAGCAATATTCTACTCAGAAATTAATGCATTGATAGACGTATTCTTAAGTAATACTTTCATGATAGCCTCTGTTCTAATCACCATATTATGTAATACACAACGATTGGGAATTTAAGCTTCTTCTAGCTGCTTCGCAAATTATTCACAGATTTTAAATGTGCATATTGTGGCACCACGACCTGTACAGTTTGACCTGCAAACACTTACAGTGTTGATTTTTGTTTATTCTGTACCGGTTTGTGCTAACATTGAGCAGTTTAGTGTACTTTTAAGTCCGTCATCACTCGGCAATGTCAATTGTAGAGTAGACAGCATGGCAAATTTCTCAATACTACTCATTTTTAAATTTTAATGAATTTGTTCCTGCATTGAAGTAGTTTACTATGGTATTGGGAATTGTACATATAACTGATTTATCAGTTAACTATACTAAAATTTCCATATTTTTTATCCTCTCAAATTTTGCTGCAATCCCTTCAATTAGGCCTATCTAAATCGCGCGTAATCGTCTCTAAATTGAATTATGCCATGTTCACACAGTCACAAAACTCACGGGTTTGAAACTCCAGAAGTGAAAATTAAATCCTATTAATGTTACTTCACTCCACAAGTTGTGTCTTCTGCTTTATTATCAGAATGTAGCACCTAGACAGTCACATACTGGAACTGTGCCTTGCATGTGATATTCCAAACACAGGAATTTGTCACCAAAAATTACCTTGTGAGTCACCTCATGCTCACTATCTCCCAAGCTGTCCACCGCGCAGCAACACTACAAAACACTTCGTAATGTTATTGGGAGTTTGAGCTTCACCCCCAAGTTTCTTAGGGATAACACCCCGCGATTCTTGGAGATTTTGGCCTCCGAAATGCATGCTCCAGGAGCATATATTTTCACCTCGTCTCATAGGGGCGCTATTTATTATTATGTTGCGCTTATTTCCGTTTATTTATATTGAAGTATTACAAAAGAACGACTTCCTGCCGCGCGGATTGCGTGGCGTGTGTCCTGTGGGCGCTCGTTCTTGTTATCTACAGGTCGTGGGTTCGACCCCCACTCTCCAGGAACAAAATTTAGTTTATGATTTTATTTGTATTTTTAAGAGTTGGACATTGGGGCACATAAAAAAATCAGAGTTGTGGATTGAGTAGAAAACATTGAATAGCTGCCTTATGAGATAATAGACTGGTCATGGTCCCTGGAGCATATTTTGGGCCAACAATCTCCCGAACGTGCAAACCCAGCTCAACGCCTCGATGACCTCCAGATTTTAAAACTCCGATGTTTCGACACGCCAAAAAACCGATCACCACTCCAGAGTTTTGAAACTCAGGAGTTTCATTCAGCCTCTGTGTGGCACAACTTTGCGTGGTTTGATGGGCAGTGGATGTCGTGTGCACTGTTCTTATAATGGTCTGTTGACTATCAGGCCACTTATAAATGCCATGCAACTAACGTCGTACTTATTATAGAACTTGCTTATAATCAAATTCATTGTGTTAGTCCTCTCATGCCATAAGGAAATAGTCTTAATCCAAACATTTTCCTAATATAGATTGGTTCATATTTTCAAATCCACTCGAAATATCCACCTGCAATGTAACTGACTTTTGATGGGCAGTTCATTTGGCCTCCTGACCGGGTGTGATTTATTGATTCAATTCCACAAAACCCTAACAATTCGTGACTGCTTATCCTTTTTGTCTAAAAGCGGATTAACACACTCAAGTCCTTGTTAGATCATTGTGGAATCAATCACTAGAATCAGACCCTGTTACAATGCACAGGTCTTTTCTTACCCCCCTTCCCCGGCCCTGGCCAATCTGATTTGTTACTCATAGTGTATTTTGATGTAATAGAACGATTTTGCAGGATTCCTAAATGCAGCTCGTTTTGTGCCCATTTCATCAAACTTGCAGTTAAGAAGCGTATATTAAGGCTTTCACCCTGAGCAGTGATTGATACTTTGCGATCGATCGCCGTTTTGAAGACTAGTGCAGCCCGTTTCTGAAACTAAATGCAATGCTGCAATAGTGCCTTAGTTACAATGTCACAGTTTTTCCAAAGGAAGGATTTAAATAGCTGCTGCTTTCACATCACTAAATGCTTCTTTTTGAGGCATTTTACGGCAGTGGGTTGTAGTTGACTTTTAATGCTGAGGTACACACGGCAATCTTTAAGTGATATGACTTGTCACCAGTTTAGTTTTGTTTTCGCACAGAAATTTTGATTTTTTCCGCTCGTGAAATGAACGGACTGAGTAAGGAAATTCAAAACGGTGGATAGACTCTTACGTAAAGTGCCTTTAGTGGAAGAATGTGTGGCTGTTATTTATGAAGCCCAACAGCGATCTGTGTGTCAATGTGGCGAAGTATTAAATGAATTTGGTGGCTGGTTTTGAAGTCCTACATACGGCGATCGATCGGAAGTGATCGATCACCGGCTCAGAGTGAAAGCCTTTTATACTAGAAACTTACTTATCTGTGACGCTGCCTATAGTTGTGTAATCATCCAGCCGGCATGGACAAGTAGGGCACAGTTACGATCGAAAATATCACTTTTTGTCGTAAATTTCAACACCAGTGCCTCCGATTTTTTTTATTCCTTTGATATTCTTCTACTTTTGTACGATTAAAACTTCACATTAAAAGGTACTTTGTATTGTAGTATAGGCACAGTCCCGGCGACGCAAACAAACAACATCATTTTTTTGTAAACATAACTCTGGTACAAGTTCCCCGCAGATGAAATGGGCACAACACAAGATGCATTATGGGGATCGGGCAAATCGTTTATTAGCCAATCATAGACATGGTCAAGAAAAGCTTTTAAAATGTATTTTGATGGGTTGAGCAGAGGGTTTATCAAGTTATATATTGTAATGAGCCATCAGAGATACTGTAAGAAAGGGTGATAGACCTAGGGTGTGGTGGTTGATCAGCAAAACAGTTCATTGTTTCCCCCCCGTGAAAGTTGTACATATAAACAAAATTATTTTTTATTTTTGCCTTAGGGTTAGGGGTTGGGTTTTGTAGGTAGCAAAATATAATAATTTGTTTCGGTTGTTGTATGACAAATGGAGGTACATATGGATGGCTTTCGGTTGTTTGATCTGGTTATTAATCAATTTGTGCAAGCAACACTAATGGTGCCTCCCTGGAAATGATACATCTAGATTTTATTGAGAATGTTGCATCAGATAATGTTGTTGGTCAAATGCTTTGTGGTTGATGAAACATCTGCCCTTTGATGAGGAGATGCAGGTTAATACAAGCGTGTACGGTTCAAACATAGCTTGTAGTCAAAATAGTTTACAGGGGATGTTTGAGTCTTTAAGACTGAAGCACATCGAGATGGTCGGAGGTAACAAAATCTTGAGATTTCCTTGGGGGGGGGGGGGTGTCAATTTGATTACGTTATGGGTGTGACACCATACCTGTTTACCTGAGAAGCACATTTTCTGGCCAATTTAGACAGATTTGCAAGTTCCAAAAAAACGGGGCAATTTTGTCAATTGGGCTCCTTTCTGCCAATTTTAGAAAATTTGAAAAGCGAACTTATTCTGTATTAAATTGGCAGAAAAGTCATTCATATAGACGATTGTGCAATGTGGACATATATGGAATGTGGTCCTTAATACATGCCTCTCTTGCATAGTTTTCACTTGGTTTCTGGTTCTTCACGAGTTCTAATCTTCTTTCTATAAATCTAGTCTTTGCGTGTTGTTGATGTTCATTCTCGAATGACACCATTTATTTTGGCACAAAATAACAATATTTGTAAAAGCAAGTCCATTTCGTAGAGTCTGTTCCACTTGTTTCTGCAAAAATTCCTAACCCCAATGTACCGGTGAAGTGATCACATCTCCCCCAATTTGTGTAACCATTCGATTCTTTTAAAGAGTTTAATCAGGATATGTGACAAGTTTAAGTCATGATTCATAGTCTGGACATTTTCCTAAAATCCCAAATTCATTTAATCATGACTGAAAAAATTTGTGATTTTACTTATTAATTATGCCCCATTATGCTGGCGAGAAGTCAAATTTAATTTGATTGAGTTGTCATTGTGATTACACTTTTTGTCCTTAAATTGCTAAACATTGCACTCAAAATTGATACGACTTCAAAAAGGTTGATGAATTCATAAATTGCTTTTACAACTTATTTTTTGGCGTGAATAAAATTAGTTGTTAACAACAATTGTATTGGTTCTATAACAACTGAACAGGAAGTGAAGCATGGTCTTCCAAAGACTTCAGAATTTTTTGATCTCATTTCCTCGCAGTTGGCCAGTAGTTTTGAAAATTTTGGCCTCATTTAACAGAAAAGCCCATAGTGGCCACGAGAGCAATGCAAAATTAGCATTCGGTGCTGGTGCTTTAGGCACATGATTGTTGTCGCAATGTTGAAGATTGTATGATGAAACTTTGTCTGAATCAACTTCACAAGGTATGCGGACATAACAGAATTATAAATTTTCTGAAAAAAAATTCGGGAAATCACTTTAGCGTGAACATTACTACTGAATTAAACACTTAAGTGTTTAACATATAAGGGGGGCCCATGTAGACTCAGATTTGTTTTGTGCACCAGTTTAACACTAAAGATTTTGTCCAAGATGAGTAAATGCCTAAATATCAGTTATGCATATTTTGGGTAAGTAGGAAAAATTCAATTCAGTATTTTTTATTGGTAATTAGCATAAACATTTTAAATTTGGTCGCAAACATAAAAATAAGTTTGTGGGTGGACCGCCAGTGTGAATTGGTACAACGATTTTCATTTTTTCTGTTGACTGTGGTTGTGTATGATGTATCAATGGACCAGAGTTTGTAAAAATTGTCAATGACAAAGTGGTTTTCAGGAGGGGCGGGCCGTCCTTATATACACACCAACAGGAGTGCAGAAGACCAGATACACGTGCAGAATGAGTGGTAATTTATAAATCCCCAATCATAAGTTCATAACAAAAATACGAATTCAGTCTGACTTTTCTCAGTTTGTAAATTGCAAGTAGTAGTAGTGCAGGGATCCACAAAAGCATTTAAAACCTTTTACCTTTCACAAGAAGATACTAACCCTTCTAGAGATCCCTGTGGATTGGTTTGAAGCTTAGGAAGGCTTTGTAATGAGCCAATTAGCACCAGGTAAGAAATATGGTAGAGCAGAAGAGGGGACAAAGCTGAAATATTTTAGAAACGTATTTTAATTGGTTGCTCAAATTGTATACTTTAATGAACAAATATTAGAGGCATTGTGAGAAAGGTAGTACAGTGGTGCCCAGGGAGTTAAATGAAAACTGTACTCACTCCTTTTATTTTATTGCCATAATAGACTTTTGAAAGCCAGACAGTGGAAAACTAGACACTGGCATGAAACCCCTCGCTACCTAAGTCTAGCCAGACAGATACTTTAACAGTTAAAGTGTTGCTCTACGGCTACCGTAGGTACCCCTGGCTCAATACCCAACCTACTAAAAACATTGATCGTTTTGTTCTGCTGCAGACGGCTGTCTGATGTAGGGGGTCAAACAGGAGGCAGGAGGCCCATATAAGTAGAGAGACCGGTGCGTGCGCCTGTGCCGATCATATGGAATCATCTGCGCGGATTAAGATCACATGTCCCCTTATCCTAAATGGTTTTCCAACATGATGCTCCTATTATCTGTACCGTGTATGAGAATTGGTAACCCGTATCTATCTACACGGCATTTGATTTTGTAATTTGCTGTGATGTTGGCAATCCCGAGTGAATAACACTTGTTAATGCTGATATGGAGGACAAGGGTGTTGACAACAAACTATGTTTTAATAGGGTCAGTTGTGAGTATATATATACTTATTTTTTATTTGTTCCTCTCTCCCTCTCTCCTGAGCCTTGTAACAAATTATATTTATCAGAAGAAAGCTTTTTAATGGGTGGATAAGGTAAAAAGGGATGGACTCATCGGCAGAAATTTCTTTCAAAAGATGAGGGATGACAAAATACTTCTCAAGTGCAGGATGTCTAAGTTTGTTGTAACTCTCAAGTCAAGTGTACAAATATGACATAGTGATGAATCAAAACAAAAATTGGTGCATGAAAAAACACAGAAATTTGACCGACCTGTTACTCAACTGGGATAATTGATGTTTTCATGCACTGCATATTTTCGAAAGTCTATGCTGAAAAAATGAAGGGAATTTGGTGAAAAAATCGAGGTAGGATTGAACCAATTTCGCGGCTGATCCAATTTATTACCCCATTCCAATGGGATTTACCACAGCTGGGTTTCAGTTCCAATTATTGTATGAAATGGTGACAAATCGTTCGGAATCAGCGTGAAAATATTTCATATCTACCTCATTTTTCACCAAATTATGTCATTTTTTTCAGCATAGAAGTAAAAAATATACAGATCATGAAAACACTTCAACTGCTCACGTTTGAGAAACAGGTCAGGAGTAAATTTGTGTTTCCTTTATGCAACAATTTTTTGTGTAGCCCTTGGGCCGTAGGCAGGAAGACACATAGGGTCACTTTGTCCACTGTTAGTGTCTGTGTTGATGATGCTGTCGATGTTGTTTGAAAAAGGGTTAACATTTGATGTAAATATCCACATACTTTGCTGGATTTAAAACCAAAACTTGTGGTCACAGGTGCATATGGCATCCCCCACTGTTGATGAGGTCCAAAGGTCACATGCCAAGGTCAAAGGTCAGTGAGGTCAAGTTGTAGTAAAATAGGCGGAAAATGTAAAAATGACCCATATGAAAAGTTGAAGTTCAATTTTTTAAACCAAACTTGAATCAAGGTGCAACATGGGATTCCCTCATTTGTTGATTGGAGGTCAAAGGTCACATGCCAAGGTCAAAGGTATGTGAGGTCAAGTTGTAAAATAGGTGAAAATGTAAAATTTGGACCTTCATTATGAAAAGTGAAGTTCAATTAGAAACCAAAATTGAATCATAGGTGCCAACATGGGATCCCTCATTGTTGATGAGGTCAAAGGTCACCTCCATGCCACGGTCTAAGGTCATGTGAGGTCAAGGTTGTAAAATAGGCTTGAAAATGTAAAATGACCTCATATGAAAAGGTGAAGTTCATTGGAACCAAACTTGAATCAAGGTGCTGCAACATGGGATCCCTCATTTGTTGATGAGGGTCAAAGTACAGATTTACCACGGTCAAAGGCCTGTGAGGTCAAGTTGTTAAAATGGGTGAAAATGTTAAAATTGACCTCATTTGAAAGGTGAAGTCAATTGGAACCATAACTTGAATCATAGGGCAACATGGGATCCCTCATTTGTTGTGAGGCAAAGGGTCACATATCAGGTCCAAGTTAGGTTAGGCCTATCATTCACTGTAACCGCGACGGCAGGCGACACAAGCGGTCGAGGACCGATGATTTTTTTTATCACTCTGATACGGGAAATACAGTGAATTTCTTGGGTGCTGCTTTGAATACTTGCAATATAGAAAAGTTTGGTAATCATTTTCTTTTTTGTTTTTGTTGCCAGGCTTGTCCCCTTAGGGATTGTTATTTTTAAGCACCCTGTATGTTCTTTGCACGTCTAACATGTAATCGCGCTGCAACAGAGGTTTTATTACACTGTCCAGCTTGATTGGATTAATTAATTTCGACCAAATGCAAATGACAAACAAACCCCATTTTGCCAATCCAACTATGTGCCAAAACAAACATCTTGCTCATATTGCTTCATAGCCTTAGCTACAAAACCCAGAGATGGATCTATCGCCTTACCCAAAATTTCAGTCCTGGCCATCCAGATTTGGAAGCATCCAAGTCAATTAGGTCTAGAAAAATGAGCTTGGTGAAACTCCTGAGAAAAGAGGGTCAAATAGATTTTGTGTCACGTGGCTGTCTGCAGAAGGTGTTTCCTATTTTTCCCTCCCCCTTTAGATGTATTTTCTTCCTGTTTTTCCAAAAGCTTGTTACAATATTTTATTGATTCTACCAAATTTTAGATGCTTTAAATGGATTGTTGGTGGTTTTTGCTTGGAGAAGCACCCCCAACTTTCTTCACATTTGAGATTTTAAAAGTATTTTAATTCCCTCACAACCTACTTAAACTGTTGTGTTTTTTTTAATTTTTAAGATTTTTATTTTTTGCTTTTTTTAAGTTTTTTATTTTTTTCTTTTTTCAAATTAAATGTTGCAATCAAATAAATGAGTGTACTTTTGGCCAAAATCAAACCTATCTTTCTCATTTTAGAGAATAACGTTATGATTTTGGGAACCCGGTACTCTCTTTAACACGTACAATGAAACCAAAGTGATGCCATTATTTTATGTGGAAGAACGATGCGGAGGCCGAGTTCTTCCATCCACGCAAAATACTGGTGTCGCCGGGTCAATTCGTCGTAAAAAGTACCGTTTCCCAAAATCATACCTTTGATCTCATTCTTAAACATCTTTACCATGTAAGATATCTTTACCAACCCAATTTCGCATTGCTTTACGGCTTAAATACAACAAGAAAGACTGCCACCACCCAGGTACAACATCGACCCACCCGTTGAACCAACATCATACGTCAACGAGACGCAACGGATGCGGCGCGCGCAAAGTACAAACTCGGTTGACGCGAGCGCTTCAACCTAAAATACTTCAATACTCCGCGCGTACTACCGGGTTCAGATTAAAACGAATTAAACCCGTGCATCAACCATGAAATTCTTTATATGTTCACAAGTTTTAGAATGGTTATATTAAATGAATTTTGTGGTTTGTAACATATTTAGAGAATAACAGTAAAGGGACGGTAATGGGCTGTGACCTGTTCATTGGCGTAGCCAGCTTTTTATTTCAGGGGGGCAAAGGGTGGCACACCTATTTTCAGGGGGGGAAAGCATATATTAAAAGTTGTTAGTATAGTATATGGCCTATGTAATTCACTAATTTTTCAGGGGGTGCAAGAGGGGGGGCATAGATTCACCACAGGGGGGCAGCTGCCCCCCCCCTGGCTACTCACTGACCGGACATAGACACAGTGCCCCATTCTCTTTCAAAGTATGGGCCAGGCTGCCACCAATAATGCTGCTGTAGCTTATGTAGAGGGATCTCTACAACAAACCTCTCTACAGCACTCTGTTACCTTCTCCCGTATTGAAATCCATACCAATGTATACAATGGTAGAGAGAGAGAGAGAGCAGCGATATTGAGGTAAATCCCTTACGCAAGGGACAACACTTTTGCCGGCCGCAGCGGACTCAAACTCCACAACCTTGCCGCGTTGGTATGTGTGCTCCATCCACTATTTTATAGATTTAAGTTTCATCTCCTCAAAAATTGGGACAAAACTGCATATCTTATTCTATTTCACTTCACAACAACCTATAGTTTGAGCCAAGGACCGAGTAGACTTTTTTCGAGCCACTGGAACAACTGTCCCTGCCTTCCCGCCGTCTGTCACGATCAACCCTGCATACAGTAATCAGAATTACTACTAACCACTACAGCACTATCACACTATCAAAAAATAAAAAGAATAAAAAATCAGATTTTTCCATGTCTATAACAAGTATGTTAAAGGCATATCAGTGAATTGCTACCATCAGCAAATCGAAAAAAATCATTCAAAAATCAGATTTTTGCATGTATGTACAAGTACAGTTATCCTAAAGACCCTGCAAAATGATAAGAACAGAAGCAAACTAATAGGACAGAATCGGAGATTTTAGTCATTTACTGTCCGTGCGCGACACTTACTACAACACGTAATTGAATGGAGAATCGTTATCTAGAACACTGCCGTTTTCTTCCTTTTTTGTCCATTCTACTGCTTGAAAGGTAACTTATGAGGAATTCTACAGAAGTTCCTTCACGTTAAGGCTTTCCTGCAAATTTAAAAATATTTTTCAAATCATGATAGTGTCTTTAACAACCCTCATGAGAACAAAAGTAACAGAATAAGGACAAAAATTGACTATTAGTAATTATGTTCTATACAGACACTTATTACAACACATGATTGAATGGCAATTCATATCTTTGAACATTGCTCTTTTCTTCCTTTTCTGTTAATTTTCAGTTGGAAAAAAATAACTTACAACCAGAACTCTAGGCACAGATGTGTACTTCACTTTAAGCTATTTTGCAAAATTAAAATATTTGACTCTTTTGGGAAAGATCACTGATGAGTGTCTTTAATGTCTTTTTTAGGTAATTAGTCTCTGGACATACCTATTAAACGTGTTTTTATAGCTGTTTTTTCCTTTATTTTTTTCTTGGACAGATCTACAAAAAAATGGTGAAATATTTAGAGATAGGCAGAGGAGAGAGGGAGAGGATTTTCCATTCTGACCAAGGGTGCTTGCGGGATGATTCAAAGAAGAAACAATAGATGCATAAGAGATTTCCATTTAAGAATCTAGGACAAACCTTGCCCGACTCAAGAATTTCAGGAAGTAATTCTTGACGAAGATGCAGCAGTAAGTAAGTGGCAAAAAAAAAAGCTAACGGATTTTGATAGGTCGGAATTAGGAATCAAAGTAGAGTAGAGTTTGGCAGAGGTAATGGATATCAATATGAGTTACAAGAAAGCTCATCTACCAAGGACCACAGGTTCAATGGGTGTATGTGTACACATTGACATGAACTGACCTTGTATGATCTGGGTATCAATATATACCCAAAGAATACCAGGGGTGTATTTTCTGATACATTGCTGAATGAAAGTACTTTGAACGTGCAAGGAAGGAGTTTTACTAGCTATAGTGAGTGTGGCACCCAGCCAGGTTTGATTGTTAGAGAGAGTAAACTAAGACCGTGTCGTGGCCCAGAGATATTGATCAACCTGTATGGATCGTGCCCTACTTGTTCTCTATCCTTTGCCTAACTCAACGTAATAGGTACCGTCCTTCGCATTCGGTCTGTTATTGGTGCTGGCCGAGTGCATAAATCTGTTGGAACACGTTTTCAGGTGCGTGGTATCATCGTGTTTGTTCCAGGGGGCAAGAGTCGATCTGGGGACAAGGTAGTTCTAAGTCGAAGGGTAAATATGTACAAAAGGGGCTGATTTTGCGTTGTTCTTTGTGCTCTTTTTGCCCTCCAGTTTCACCCAGCCATTTTTTTTCTACCCCTCTTCCTCCTGCCTCACTCAGGGCAGGGGGTGTCTCAGTTTGGTTTGGTCTGGAAGTAAGACCCATACCTATACCGTATGTTTGCCAAAAATAACAGGGCCCATAGTTAACCATAGAAGCAGATTTGTGGCAGAATTTAACACAAATTTGCCATCTGTCTCAAATTTTTAACCTTTTTTAGCAAAACTTGAAATGTTGGCTTTAGATTACCGAATTATGACGAATTGTCCAACAAAGAGAATTTTTGAAAAAGCTACCCATTACTATACCAAATTGGCATAAAAAGAGTCATTCATATACCAGGAAGTTGAAAATGAGACCCATATTTACAGCATAAATTCATGGTCATTGTAATGTTGATTACCCCTTCTCCCCTCCTCTGGATATGTTTTTTTTTTCAATATTGAATACAGTGGGCGAATCTCATTCAAGTGGCACAATTCTTCTCCTGTGGCACCAACTTTTTTTTTTTGGGGGGTGGGCAAAAGTGTAGATTTTTTTTTGGGAAAAACATCCAAAATTTGGAGTTTTTTTTTTAATTTTTTATATTTTTTTCAGTTCTATATTTTACTTGCTTTGTTGTCTTTTCTTCAAATAAATTCCCCTGTTATTGGTCAAAAAAAGTTTGATTTTACAATGCATGCAAGCTTTTTTTTTTAAATTCCAAAAATGCCAAATGTAGGTTGACTGGGCCCTATATCATATTTTCTATTGAGGTATCCATTGTGTGTATGTAATCACTCTAGGATTTTAAACAGAATTAGACTGACTGACCCTCCAGATTTGAGCCCAAAAGGAAAACACAACATTTTTCTAGCCTTACTATGCATACCTATCCCCTTGCTTCAATAATTAGATTTCCCCCTGTAGTACAAGTCGACTGAGGACACTACTAGCATATCCAGGGGTTATTTTAAGCACGCTCAGTGCAGCAGTCCATTTTGTGATAAGATTTACCATTCCTGAGGATTGGTCCTTAGGATATCGCTTGGGCTAGCAGTAAAAAACTCAGTTTTTTTTTCTTCTGCCTGGTAGAAGATTAATCCTTAATTGACCAAAACCCTCATGCAGTGTACTCAGTTTATGGGTTGGTGTACGCCATCTATGTGACACTTTCGTGTTATGATACTGCAGTTGAGTTCAAGAAGTCTCATATCCATGTATGGCCATGGCAGTGATATACATAACCCTACTTGCACACTAGTGATAGTGACATCCCGCGTGCACTAACTAAATAGACTAAGTCCTAAAACCTAAAGGGAGCTATGTAACAGTTTTTCTGATGGGTTGGGTCGATTGCAAAATTTTGCTGGACAAATTCTGCTGTAGAATGACTTCTATAGCCAAATTTATATCCAATAATACTTCAATGTTATAATATACAATTTGTGGTACAGAATTACATGGTTTGGATCCCTAGTCGTATATTTTGACCACTGATTAGCATGGAACTATTTTAATAAAGCAGACTAATATTTCATGTGTGGGAAACAGGCACAACTTTTCTACAGCAATGTATGACAGATAGTACTACACAATAGTGATTTGGCCTTTGCATAGATAAGAAGTCCCTATAAAAGGGAAGTGTGGTAAAATGACGTTGGTGTTCCATGCAATGCGTTTCTACTTCAAAATAATACCAGCTGTATCATTGAAAAAAGTAACATGAAACTGAATGTATTTTGTTTCACCACTAAAGGTTTTGATCACTTATATTGATTTGCCTTTGATAGTATTCATTACAATAGATCGTGTTACAAACTCAAATTGTTGTTTTTTTTTCATTCGATCATTCACAAATTGTGCACTAAAAAATGCAGAAGATTTCCTTTTTAAGGACTCGTCTGTTCAAATTAATCCAGGTTAGCAACCTTCACCTTTCTTTAAGTGGGATTCTGGATGATTTCATTGATAAGTTTAAATAAAATGATATCGCTACAGTTGCAAGGGAATCCTGCCAGTCTTGCAAGAGGTTGCGGTGATGATGATGAGAATCTATACAGATGATTTAAAGGGACACAAGATTTTGTGTCACCTGCACTAGTGCTGGGAGGCACATACCAATCCAAATTCTGTATGTTCTTCTGTGTGTGTGAATACACTTACTAGAGATACATTGAGTGTGTATTTTTAAGTACATACAAATGAGTGTTGAGTGTTTTTCTTGACATTAGGTGTTTTTTCTGTGACATTAAAGGTGCGTGTTCCGATCATCTTTGGGACCCCCCTGATTTACACAGAAGTTGTATCGATTTGATATCAGGTGAAAGGCCATATTTTTCTCATTGTCGTCCTGAAATTTGAGCCCTCAAATCCATTTCATTCCCAAGATAAAGCAAAAAAAAATGCCAAATTACCCACCAATATTAGCAGAGTATTGAATAGGGCTTTGCAATGTGCATTATTGCTTCTACCATGAAAACCGCAAGTCTGTTTCCCACAGGCTCTCATATCAAGTACAAAACACAATAGACATAAATCAGAACAAGCACCTTTAAGTGTTTTTTCTTGTCCTATAACAGAATAAAGTGCATTATAGTATTGAGGTTTATTCTGTTTAGTAACTTTATAGGCCTGCGGTGCAAAACAATTATGTATGTGATGGTGAGGTTTAGGAGTTCCTCTTCTTATTGACAACTAGGCATGGCAAAGAAGCATTTGCTCTTTGATTTTTGTAGAAATGTATTTTAAAGCCTACATTCCAGACCTATATTTTCTAAGTATACCATATCGGGTAACACTTTAAAATGACAAAATCAGCTCTACTTCCACTTCCAGCAATTGTCCTCCTCCTTACAACGTGTATAATTTGTTAGCAATTTAAAAGTCAAATTTAAACAAAAATGGTGAATCGGAGGAAATGAGATGAATGTAAGTGCGTGGTGAACGCACTTGGTGGGTGACGTTCGGAATTGAATCAACATAACATGTAATTGCTTCTCAGATGAACGTGGCCTTCATGGAGAGCTCACAGGAGTTGACATTGCTTGGCAGATTTGAAAATGTGCAATTCATGCAAAAAATGGCCGAGTCACATTCTTGTTTAATAACGATGCTCGGTTCCCATTATTATTATCAGACTCTTGATCAGATCTCATCTAGCTATTACCTTTCTTTAAGATGTAATCTCATCTTAGTCAAGTCCAGCTTGTCCCTCAACCTTACATCCTTGTAGTTCCATGGTCCTCAGGTTTTGTTCAGCTAAGAATTTGTGCGTGCCTCCAAGGGTCTGGAAGTAGGACCCATATAATAATAATAATGATAAAACACAAGCATTTATATAGTGCCCCACAAAGAATGGAGCAGCGCCTAAAAGAGCAAGAAGAACAAAGAAGGTCACAAGGAATCAAGGAAACAAATAGTCTTCCAATATCTATACCAATTTTGCCAAAAGTGAGACCATAGCTGTTGCGAAGGTGCAGATCTGTAACCATATTTACCTAAAGATTGACATTTTGTTCTCAAAATGTTGACCATTTTTGGAGATTTAGGAAATTTTGGCTCCAAATTGGGAAAATTGGACTATTTTTTTTTAAAGTTTAGACAATTTTGAAAATTGACTCATCTCTAAACCAAAATTGGCATTAAAAAGAAGTCATTCATGAAAAATTGATATGAAAAAAAGGCTGAATATTTTTTTCACTTAGGCCCATAAAAGTATAGTTTGGTATTTATTTCTTCCCTCATAATGTTAATTTTTCAATCATTCAGAATTAAAGGTACCCCACCTGATTACAACATATGATTTTTTTCTCTGTTTCATAGAGAGGGCCATCAACCACAGTGGAGATATCGAGGGGGCAAATTTCCCAGTCTTGGGAAATTTTCCCTCTCAGAGGCGGTCAAAAATGGTCAATCAATTTTCCCCCATATCCCCGCCTGTTACGCCACTGCATCACCAAACTTACTTTTGTTTCAAAATTTCATTTGAAGCCGGACATACCAAATGGCACATAGAGTACTACAAACTATTTCCAGTTACCGAGACTGAGGCTCAGGTAGTGCCTCTAATTTTCAGATGACTTGTTTAGGGACCCGAAACATTTATAGAACTTTTTGGTACTGAAACCTCTCATTGGGCATCGTATTAAACCTTCATAAAAAATGCCGTCTCATTTTTTACAGATAACAAAAATCCAGGATTATCTGTCGTTAATGCCAGTGTATCCTCACTCATCAATGCAGATAAAGGCAAACAGATAAAGATAAACACACACACTGAACTGGACGCACACTGAACAGCCAGTGTTAATTTGAGTATTGGTATGCACATCCTTAGGTACAAAGATAGTGAAGAAATACGACAATGATCACATTAAAGTTGGAGCAACCTCTTAGCATGTGCATTTTGAATTGAAGAACATCAGATATTGTATGGATCTGTATGTTATGTACATGAAACTTGAGTTGTCTGCAAGGGGAGATGCAACTGTTCACTGCCAGATAAGAAAATTAACCCTTTCGGTGATATTTGCTGATTGGTCACAACGGAACCTATGTGCGATTTTTAGCCAATCAGGAACATGGTTAAGAATGTGGTAGGGTTGATAAGAGCTAGACATGGAACTATATAAGAGGAAGAAGTGAATCGCGTGTATTATGGAATAGTCCAAGCCCGTAACCGCTTTCTCTCACACTCAGCGCGCCGTGGTCATTGTTGCGCAAGCACTCGCGTGTCGTCACTGCGCAAGCACACGCATATAAAAATCTGTGCGTCACGCGTTATGTTATCAGTGTTGCATTTCCCCAGTGTTCCATTGTCTGATCGGCCGATTTTTCTGCAATAATTATGCGAAAATCAATCGATGGAAGAAACCATGCATCTAAAAAGATTCCTGCATTCCTAATGCACAAAAAGTCTCCCGATGACCCCCGTTAATTTTGCTTAGGAAAAGAGATATTT
This sequence comes from Ophioderma brevispina, assembly GCA_023653785.1. Taxonomy (NCBI): domain Eukaryota; kingdom Metazoa; phylum Echinodermata; class Ophiuroidea; order Amphilepidida; family Ophiodermatidae; genus Ophioderma; species Ophioderma brevispina. The sequence goes on from JAMKCH010023705.1 coordinate 43,538, forward strand.
GAGTCCGAGTGATAGCATGTGGCATCAGTTGTTATTGTTGTTTTCACTCGCTAAAGTATGACGAACGTAAAATACCGTGTGCTCATAAATATGCATTAAGGATTTTCCAAATACGACGATACGTAAACTAAATATGGTGGTGCCCAAAACTATGATAATGAAGTGCGTATGCTCATTATAATACTTTTGGGCACCTCGATTTTGGTTACGCTGTTTCGGGAGAATCTTCGGGTCTGGGTTATATTTACGTTGTTGGAGCTAGAGCTTAAATACAGGGGGGTCGGACACGATCTGCTCGATTTGGGCATTGGGGATTTCCGAACGGTCATTTAGGGAATTCTTACGTATATTTTCTACGGCAGCCTCGGTCCCAGTGACATTGCAAAATCACCTTTTAAACCTTCGTTCAATACATATTAGTAATGTCATGATAATTTAGGAAAAATTATTGACTTCAAAATCCGTCGGGGTTAGTGAATTAACCCCGCCGCAAAATAGTGTAATTTCCAATAACAGTCATTTAGATTTAAATACGATATTCGTGACCAGGCCTAGCCTTTAGTCAAGAGTAAGAGCGCCCTCTTACCATTAAGTCTTTGAATAAGACTAGCACTCGGGTTACAACCGAAGTTGATGCCGATTTGTTGCTGCTAGGTTGGCATGTCCTACCCCCCTGGTTAAATATTTGGAATGGGGGAGGGGGTACTCACATGAAATGGATGTGGGTGTATAAGGCTGGCACTTCCAAACCCATTGGCATTCGGTGACTGTGGAGTTCATTCAAAAATAGGGGTCTTTGCACAAAATTTGATTTTTCGGGTGATAAATTTGCAACATTTTCAAAAAAAATGGGTCTTTGGGTGAAATTTTTTGCACAATATTTTCTAAAAAATAGAGGTCTTTGTGCAAAAATTTTAAGAATTTTCCCCACAAACAGGGGTCTTTGGGTTTGACAATGGTTAAAAATTAAAACAATATGTAATTTTCTTTTTGGTTGGGTTTTTTGTGTGACAGTGATGCTGAAAAATTGGGGTCTTAACAAGTTTTTTATATATGTGTACCTTCAAAATGGGGTGAAGGGATTAAAGAGACCCCACTGGCACATTTGAAAAATAGTGCACCCTCAAGAGATTTCAAAATTGATATTTTTGCCATGGTTTGCTTAAAGCTTTTATATTACATTAGTCAGCACTTTGAATGATTAAGACAAAATCAGCGTCCTGATGCGGTAAAACAGAACAATTTTATAATTAATGTCGTAGGCGACATTACTCAGCCGAAGAGGAAATGGCATTAACAAAGAAAACGCACGCCGTAGGCATATTTCCCATGGCATACCCTGTTTGGACCGGTCTGGACGTTTGTGGTCTTTAGTATCAATTACGAGTCTAGAATTCATGTAAATAACATTAGTGATTAAGTTATGGAAGGAAACTTAACGGTAGCTACAAATTACTGCGATCTGATCTTTCTTACCCTATATAACGTCCCTACTGATTGTTTTAGTATGTTATTTTTATGTGTATAAAAGATATTCTATCTTCCAATGGCCTTAGGAATACCATTTGAGGCAAATTGAGAAAGAAAGAAAGAAATTTCCCTATTTTGTGAAATGTGCAAGTCCGCTTTTAAAGAGAGTCGCTGGTTTCTAGAAAGAACCACTGTTGGCTATAAGAACTCTTTTGGTTCTTTTAGAAAGGTTATTTGTAGAACAAACAATGTTCTGTAGCCCCAGAAAATGATTCTTTGTAGAACCTTACACTTAAAGAACTCATAATAAAAACATTCAATTCCCTTCATAAGTTCTTGTTGACCAGAAAGAAAGGTTTCTGGAGAAGTAAGTATTGTAGACCAAAAAAGGTTTTTCAAACTGGTTTTCAAATACATGAGCACACACACAAAAGGGGTTACTAGGCCTTAGATTTAAATGTATAAGGTTCTATATCTTTTCAAAATTCTTCATGACAGGATTCACACAGTAGTAAATAACCTGAGAAACCGGTAAGTCCAAACCCCCCACGGCAAATGAGGCGGTTTTTTTTTTTGGTGACCCACGCTTAAGTATCTTAAACTGAGAGGAAATTGCGAGACCTGGGTTGCAAATCATGGTGCTATATATTAAGTATAAATCTTTTGAGGAATATATAACAAAAAAGGTTGTCATTGATATGTTATTTTGATCAGACAAAACCAATTTTAACCTATTCTTAAAGGGAACACATCCCTGACTGAAAAAAGTGCTCTGACCTCCAGGGTCCACGGTGCATTGCATGTAGTCATTAACGGCCAGCGCGAAAATTTTGGGGATAACTACCTATAATTTCCTGATTGTTGATTGGGTAGGAGATAATGAGACCTTCAAGCAGAAGTTGGCTTAAGGTCTGGAGATGGTCCATGAGGAGAAAATGCCGTTTTTTCCTCTTGGCCATTTTTGTAAGGAACGAATGGGACCAGGATTTTTAATGGTTGTGAAACCCAACAGAAAAGAAATGTTTAGAGAAGAACCATATTTTAGCACCAAAAAGGGTTAGAACTGGTTTTCAAAATGCATGAGCACACAAAAACGGGAGGTTCCTAATAAGGCCTATATTAAATATTTACGGTTCTCTATATCCTTAAAGGGACATATCATATTTGTAAATCAGCAAATTGAAAAAATCATCAAAAATCAGATTTTTGTTATGGATTGTAACAAGTACAGGGATCCTAACACTAACTGCAAATGGATAAGGACCCAGAAAGAAGCAACCTAATAAGGACAGAATCGGAGATTTAGTCATTGACTGTCCGTCGGACACTTACTACAACACGTAATTGAATGGAGAATCGTTATCTGGACCACTCCGTTTCTTCTTTTTCTGTCAATCTACAGCTGGAAAAGGAACTTAAGAGAATTCTACAGACTATCCTTCACTTTGAAGCTAGCCTGCAAATTCAACTTATTTTTCACATCACTGATAGTGTCGTTAAGGTGTGCACAACAGTTCTAAGTTGACATGTTGGTTTCTTAGAGGAACCAGAGGTCTTTGATTTCAAGTTTATAATGCCCTCTATTGGCGATGTGGACACTAGAGATCTATTGGAAAACTTACATTTAAAATTTTTGCAGAGAATTCAATTTAATACAGACACAGAATGTCAGTTAGTGGAATAAATAATCCACAATAGGTTATCAAAACGTGTGTGCTTAATATTTATTTGGTTTTGTCATGTGTGATAGAGAAAAAGGCTTCCAAACAGGTGTGCATTATTATCTGGAATTAAAGTTAATGATGTTACGGCACATTAAAAAAAGAAGACCCCCATTCTTCGTGGAAAGGCAGCTGTTTTCCATTTTGGTGCCCTATATCTTTTTATAAATTTATCTGTGTTGTTTTGATCCATGTGTTGTAAATTGCTACGAATGTTGGACAAACGACCCCTGAATTTGATCTGTAAATGGGGAATCCACGTCCCTCTTTAATTGCCCCAAGGAGCTTTGGAAAAGGACGAAAAAAGTGACCGCAGGGCTTATCGCCTAAAGAGTGAACATTCACTCTTGGATTGAAAATAATATGCCTTTTTTGTTTCAGTATTGATGAAATTGGAATCATTTAGTTTAGTTCAGTTAATATCCTAAGTAGAAGCTCATTTAACTAAACAAATATCTTTTGAAATTGGATTATCTAAAAGATAAAAATTCCACTATTTTGTATGTGATGGGACATGGAATTACAGTGGGGACCCCCATTTTAGGCTCATTTCAGTTCCAGAGGAACCCTACGTTGAATGTACAAAGCAATTTCTACCAAAATTTTCTTTTGAAACACTTCAAAAAGTAGCTGGGAAATCGCAGCCTATTTTATTGGAAACTTTTTTTGAAAAGCTAGTTCAGAGGACCCCATTTTTTAGAGGCCCCCAATCATGCTCCGGAAGCCGGTTAATTTTGAAATCCGGGTGCAATACATACCAAAAAAAGTTGAGTGCCCCCCCGGAGTTAAACAAAGTATTTTTCCATAAAATTATACAAAAGAATAGCCATGAAATATTTCCTAAGTCCAAATCTTGAACATGATGAAAAGGTCACAGGGATAAAAAGGAACCTTGAAACTAACAGTCCCGTGCATTACTGAGAATGAGCCACCTGCTGAGGGTTTTAAACAAGGAACTAATAAATGATGGTTAAAAGCTGCCTCTCATTATCATTAATGTTGATAATGGTATGTTACATTTTTAAATGGTCATGGGTGTGATGTTCCAAAAAACAAGTAACTAGGGCCAATTAAAATATTGTTGAAATCAAGAAACAAAAGAAAATGAGAATGTGGTACTCGTTGATAGGTAATTGCAAAATTTTTTGTTTGTCTTCTTTAATGGCATGTGACATGAAGATGGTTTTGGTCTTACAAATAAATGGTTTCTTGCATTTTGCTTCTAGAAATTAAAAGATCTTGCATATGTATTGATAAGGCTTAAATAGTAGAGTTGTTTCATTTTAGACTAAACAGTGTGAGTTGAAGTTTCATCCGAAAAAAAAAACAAAAATCTGCCGTCCCACCCTAATATTTTCCCCTCCGTTATGGCAAACAAACATTTTTAGGGCCTTGGAGGACTGCATCTTACATTAGGCAGCAATTGCTTCTGTACTTCCCTTATGCTATGAATATGATAATCTTACAAGAAGTTTTAGTGGACCCTTCCATTTTCTGTACCACTCCCCGGGGGGGGGCTGGGGTTTTGGTTTTTTTGTTCTCAAGTTTGGTTTGGGTAGAAACATGCCTCGAGAGTTGGAATAGGACTCATAACTATACCAATTTTTGCAAAAAAAATGGATCCAAGGCTATACCAGAGATGCAAATTGTGGGGTCAAATGTAACCCAAATTTGCCATTTTTTCTCAAAATCTTGACATGTTAGTGGAATTTTGGCTTTAGGTTGAGGAATTTGGAGGCTAATTTTCCAACACATTTGTTCGAAAATTATGGTGCGATGATTGCGAAAATTTGACTAATTTTGCAACAAATTTTAAAAAACAAACCCCTTGCTATAATAAATTCGCCATAAAAACGGAGTCATTGATATACAAGAAGGATCAGCATGGAGACCAATGTTACTGTGGCCCGTCCCCAAGTACCCCCTCTCCGGCCACTCCCATGGAAAGATTTTAAAAAGTTGCTTTTATAGCCCACAGGTGGAGTAGTAGCAATCCATGTTAAAGAGCCCATTGGATAATTCCATTTAAATACACACACACTGTTGGTGTGTGTTGTGGAAAGGTTTATGTAAAGTCTTCCACAGACATTGTTAATTACAATACTCAGTACAGTAATCAAAACTAAATAGAGAGGCTTGATCGTGGTGGGCTGGACTGTTTCTACATGACAGATGTTTGCTTATCAACACATTTCATGATGCTGCCCATACTCTGTTCCTGTATTATTTTACCAAGTTCTGGTCTAGCACCTAAATGTAACCTAGACTGCTCACATTTCACCTAAGGAGCCATTTGTCTGGAGGACACTAGTACATGGGGAATGTAATGGATAATTTTGTTTAGTTTTTTCATATACAATTTTGACACCAATGTTTTTCCAACACAGGACTTTCTGGAGAATCTGAAAATACATGGGTGTCCATTTTTAAAATGTGTTCTTGGGTGTGTTATAAGGGGGCAAAATTTGTGACAGGGGGGTAAACAATCAAAGGTTTAAATTGTTTTAAAATTATACGTCATGTTCGGCTCTAAAAGGTTCTATAAAAGGTGTTTTGTAATTGCCATAATACGACATATTGTTTTAGTAACAATAGGCTCTCAAGAAAGACAGTTCAAGGTCATTATTTATAGAATGGTCCGATTTGTTGAAATTGTTTTTAAATACGTTCCATTGGGTCCTACTAAATAAGAAAATGTATATAGAATTTCTGGGTTTCACCTTCAAAAGTGAGACTTTTGAGATATAAACTAGTGGTCTCCATAGACCCTCTGGACCAAGGCCATATTTGCCCTCTTATTCTTATCAAACGTTATTAAAACGCGACCGTATATGTTCGGCATTCTGATACAGTAAACGAACAAAAATTTGGCACCATTTTTAGAAAAATACGATGGGAATATGAAATTTACCCACCACCAGAGTGTGACCTTGAAACCAGGTTGTACCTGTAACTTTTGTACTAAACTCAGGTAGGGCAACTATACCTTTCATGCTAATCCTTGAAAGGTAATGAACATGATGGTATACTTTAAACACATTTGCCCCCCTTTTATATTTTGCCGCCTGTATAAACCAGTGTAAACTTGCCCCTTAGAATTCATCAGGAACGCATTTAAAAAAATGACACCTATGATTTTGTGGCATTCTCATACATTTGATTTAGAAAACCTTGGTTGACAAAGGATTGTATATGAAATTTTGTCAACAAAAATACAGTTCCACATGTACTACAACATACATAATGACATTTTGTGGGGACAGCCATGGCACTATTGGTTATTAGATCACAACAAACTCAATGTGTTTGTTCTAATTAACAGGTTTTACGGGACAAAACGGGATTTTTTTAAAAACTTTGTATAACTAACTAAACTAACTTGCCGTGGCAATGTGAAGTATAGTTTAAGAAAAACATCTGATGGGGATATCTTTGATTTAAGCTCGGCAAAAACAAAAAAAAGTGAATGGAAATTTTAGACTGATGCTTGGCACGGTATTGCACTATCAAAAATCCAGGCTCTTGCACCGTGCAAATATATTTCCCAGTCTCGAGGTAGTGGTTGCAAGTGTGATTTTAGGTGGAAGGTCAGCATTTGAATGCTTTTAATAAAAGGACGGTCTAGAGCTTAGCACCTTTTCCATCACACTATTAAAAAAAGGTGGATGGTTTTTGAAGCATTGGGTCCGGTGTATTACGGGATCATATGTTAGGACACTGACCTACTTGTTTGTTCCCAGACTGAATGGTACTTATGCAAAATTCCACGCCTGCCACAACCAGATAGAGGGGCTTAGCTCACTTAAGCCGTGCCACTGAGCAGGACGAGTAGTGTTAGATGAGTTTTTGAAATGGCCTGTAATTTCAATTGGGAGAAGAATCTCAAAAAAACTCT